>CM063731.1:3908557-3959225 GCA_032441825.1 Chaetogeoica ovagalla
CGTAGATTAAAGCAACGCACTGATCCACTGAACTACAAATGCCCATATCGTTCTTCTCACTCCTTATTTGCAAAACGTCATAACTTCTGAACTATTTCGAATTGATCGACGGTTAACTGCATTACGTTACTAGTACCGAATTCTATCGGAATCCGTCATAAAAAAAATTTGACCCCCACCACCAAAAAAAATTTTTTTTTTCT
Organism: Chaetogeoica ovagalla; assembly: GCA_032441825.1. Classification (NCBI taxonomy): domain Eukaryota; kingdom Metazoa; phylum Arthropoda; class Insecta; order Hemiptera; family Aphididae; genus Chaetogeoica; species Chaetogeoica ovagalla. Next base: position 3,908,761 of record CM063731.1, read on the forward strand.
ACCGAATTCAAACTAAAATTATTCACTGATTTGATATGGAAAACCACCTAGAGTTACTGGAATGGGCATATTTGGTTTATTAATGAAGGAAAAAGTCGAAAAAAAATGCAAAAAATCACTTCCGGAACACGGCATCGAACCCTGGTCCGTAGATTCCAAAGCAACGCACTGATCCACTAGACTACAAGAAATGCCCATATCGTTCTTCTCACTCCTTATTTGCAAAACGTCATAACTTCTGAACTATTTCGAATTGATCGACGGGGTTAACTGCATTACGTTACTAGTACCGAATTCTATCGGAATCCGTCATAAAAAAAATTTGACCCCACCACCAAAAAAAATTTTTTTTTTCTACCGAATTCAAACTAAAATTATTCACTGATTTGATATGGAAAACCACCTAGAGTTACTGGAATGGGCATATTTGGTTTATTAATGAAGGAAAAAGTCGAAAAAAAATGCGAAAAAATCACTTCCGGAACACGGCATCGATCCCTGGTCCGTAGATTCCAAAGCAACGCACTGATCCACTAGACTACAAGAAATGCCCATATCGTTCTTCTCACTCCTTATTTGCAAAACGTCATAACTTCTGAACTATTTCGAATTGATCGACGGGGTTAACTGCATTACGTTACTAGTACCGAATTCTATCGGAATCCGTCATAAAAAAAATTTGACCCTTCCACCACCAAAAAAAATTTTTTTTTTCTACCGAATTCAAACTAAAATTATTCACTGATTTGATATGGAAAACCACCTAGAGTTACTGGAATGGGCATATTTGGTTTATTAATGAATGAAAAAGTCGAAAAAAAATGCGAAAAAAATCACTTCCGGAACACGGCATCGATCCCTGGTCCGTAGATTCCAAAGCAACGCACTGATCCACTAGACTACAAGAAATGCCCATATCGTTCTTCTCACTCCTTATTTGCAAAACGTCATAACTTCTGAACTATTTCGAATTGATCGACGGGGTTAACTGCATTACGTTACTAGTACCGAATTCTATCGGAATCCGTCATAAAAAAAATTTGACCCCCCCACCCCCAAAAAAAATTTTTTTTTTCTACCGAATTCAAACTAAAATTATTCACTGATTTGATATGGAAAACCACCTAGAGTTACTGGAATGGGCATATTTGGTTTATTAATGAAGGAAAAAGTCGAAAAAAAATGCAAAAAATCACTTCCGGAACACGGCATCGAACCCTGGTCCGTAGATTCCAAAGCAACGCACTGATCCACTAGACTACAAGAAATGCCCATATCGTTCTTCTCACTCCTTATTTGCAAAACGTCATAACTTCTGAACTATTTCGAATTGATCGACAGGGTTAACTGCATTACGTTACTAGTACCGAATTCTATCGGAATCCGTCATAAAAAAAATTTGACCCTTCCACCACCAAAAAAAATTTTTTTTTTCTACCGAATTCAAACTAAAATTATTCACTGATTTGATATGGAAAACCATCTAGAGTTACTGGAATGGGCATATTTGGTTTATTAAAGAAGGAAATAGTCGAAAAAAAATGCAAAAAATCACTTCTGGAACACGGCATCGAACCCTGGTCCGTAGATTCCAAAGCAACGCACTGATCCACTAGACTACAAGAAATGCCCATATCGTTCTTCTCACTCCTTATTTGCAAAACGTCATAACTTCTGAACTATTTCGAATTGATCGACGGGGTTAACTGCATTACGTTACTAGTACCGAATTCTATCGGAATCCGTCATAAAAAAAATTTGACCCCCCCACCACCAAAAAAAATTTTTTTTTTCTACTGAATTCAAACTAAAATTATTCACTGATTTGATATGGAAAACCATCTAGAGTTACTGGAATGGGCATATTTGGTTTATTAATGAAGGAAAAAGTCGAAAAAAAATGCAAAAAATCACTTCCGGAACACGGCATCGAACCCTGGTCCGTAGATTCCAAAGCAACGCACTGATCCACTAGACTACAAGAAATGCCCATATCGTTCTTCTCACTCCTTATTTTCAAAACGTCATAACTTCTGAACTATTTCGAATTGATCGACGGGGTTAACTGCATTACGTTACTAGTACCGAATTCTATCGGAATCCGTCATAAAAAAAATTTGACCCCCCACCACCAAAAAAAATTTTTTTTTTCTACGGAATTCAAACTAAAATTATTCACTGATTTGATATGGAAAACCACCTAGAGTTACTGGAATGGGCATATTTGGTTTATTAATGAAGGAAAAAGTCGAAAAAAAATGCGAAAAAAATCACTTCCGGAACACGGCATCGATCCCTGGTCCGTAGATTCCAAAGCAACGCACTGATCCACTAGACTACAAGAAATGCCCATATCGTTCTTCTCACTCCTTATTTGCAAAACGTCATAACTTCTGAACTATTTCGAATTGATCGACGGGGTTAACTGCATTACGTTAATAGTACCGAATTCTATCGGAATCCGTCATAAAAAAAATTTGACCCCCCCACCACCAAAAAAAATTTTTTTTTTCTACCGAATTCAAACTAAAATTATTCACTGATTTGATATGGAAAACCACCTAGAGTTACTGGAATGGGCATATTTGGTTTATTAATGAAGGAAAAAGTCGAAAAAAAATGCGAAAAAAATCACTTCCGGAACACGGCATCGATCCCTGGTCCGTAGATTCCAAAGCAACGCACTGATCCACTAGACTACAAGAAATGCCCATATCGTTCTTCTCACTCCTTATTTGCAAAACGTCATAACTTCTGAACTATTTCGAATTGATCGACAGGGTTAACTGCATTACGTTACTAGTACCGAATTCTATCGGAATTCGTCATAAAAAAAATTTGACCCCCCCACCCCCAAAAAAAATTTTTTTTTCTACCGAATTCAAACTAAAATTATTCACTGATTTGATATGGAAAACCATCTAGAGTTACTGGAATGGGCATATTTGGTTTATTAATGAAGGAAAAAGTCGAAAAAAAATGCGAAAAAAATCACTTCCGGAACACGGCATCGATCCCTGGTCCGTAGATTCCAAAGCAACGCACTGATCCACTAGACTACAAGAAATGCCCATATCGTTCTTCTCACTCCATATTTGCAAAACGTCATAACTTCTGAACTATTTCGAATTGATCGACGGGGTTAACTGCATTACGTTACTAGTACCGAATTCTATCGGAATTCGTCATAAAAAAAATTTGACCCCCCCACCACCAAAAAAAATTTTTTTTTTCTACCGAATTCAAACTAAAATTATTCACTGATTTGATATGGAAAACCACCTAGAGTTACTGGAATGGGCATATTTGGTTTATTAATGAAGGAAAAAGTCGAAAAAAAATGCGAAAAAAATCACTTCCGGAACACGGCATCGATCCCTGGTCCGTAGATTCCAAAGCAACGCACTGATCCACTAGACTACAAGAAATGCCCATATCGTTCTTCTCACTCCTTATTTGCAAATCGTCATAACTTCTGAACTATTTCGAATTGATCGACGAGGTTAACTGCATTACGTTACTAGTACCGAATTCTATCGGAATCCGTCATAAAAAAAATTTGACCCCCCCACCACCAAAAAAAATTTTTTTTTTCTACCGAATTCAAACTAAAATTATTCACCGATTTGATATGGAAAACCATCTAGAGTTACTGGAATGGGCATATTTGCTTTATTAAAGAAGGAAAAAGTCGAAAAGAAATGCAAAAAATCACTTCCGGAACACGGCATCGAACCCTGGTCCGTAGATTCCAAAGCAACGCACTGATCCACTAGACTACAAGAAATGCCCATATCGTTCTTCTCACTCCTTATTTGCAAAACGTCATAACTTCTGAACTATTTCGAATTGATCGACGGGGTTAACTGCATTACGTTAATAGTACCGAATTCTATCGGAATCCGTCATAAAAAAAATTTGACCCTTCCACCACCAAAAAAAATTTTTTTTTTCTACGGAATTCAAACTAAAATTATTCACTGATTTGATATGGAAAACCACCTAGAGTTACTGGAATGGGCATATTTGGTTTATTAATGAATGAAAAAGTCGAAAAAAATGCGAAAAAAATCACTTCCGGAACACGGCATCGATCCCTGGTCCGTAGATTCCAAAGCAACGCACTGATCCACTAGACTACAAGAAATGCCCATATCGTTCTTCTCACTCCTTATTTGCAAAACGTCATAACTTCTGAACTATTTCGAATTGTTCGACGGGGTTAACTGCATTACGTTACTAGTACCGAATTCTATCGGAATTCGTCATAAAAAAAATTTGACCCCTCCACCCCCAAAAAAAAATTTTTTTTTCTACTGAATTCAAACTAAAATTATTCACTGATTTGATATGGAAAACCACCTAGAGTTACTGGAATGGGCATATTTGGTTTATTAATGAATGAAAAAGTCGAAAAAAATGCGAAGAAAATCACTTCCGGAACACGGCATCGATCCCTGGTCCGTAGATTCCAAAGCAACGCACTGATCCACTAGACTACAAGAAATGCCCATATCGTTCTTCTCACTCCTTATTTGCAAAACGTCATAACTTCTGAACTATTTCGAATTGATCGACGGGGTTAACTGCATTACGTTACTAGTACCGAATTCTATCGGAATTCGTCATAAAAAAAATTTGACCCTTCCACCACCAAAAAAAATTTTTTTTTTCTACGGAATTCAAACTAAAATTATTCACTGATTTGATATGGAAAACCACCTAGAGTTACTGGAATGGGCATATTTGGTTTATTAATGAATGAAAAAGTCGAAAAAAATGCGAAAAAAATCACTTCCGGAACACGGCATCGATCCCTGGTCCGTAGATTCCAAAGCAACGCACTGATCCACTAGACTACAAGAAATGCCCATATCGTTCTTCTCACTCCTTATTTGCAAAACGTCATAACTTCTGAACTATTTCGAATTGATCGACGGGGTTAACTGCATTACGTTACTAGTACCGAATTCTATCGGAATTCGTCATAAAAAAAATTTGACCCCCCCACCCCCAAAAAAAATTTTTTTTTCTACCGAATTCAAACTAAAATTATTCACTGATTTGATATGGAAAACCACCTAGAGTTACTGGAATGGGCATATTTGGTTTATTAATGAAGGAAAAAGTCGAAAAAAAATGCGAAAAAAATCACTTCCGGAACACGGCATCGATCCCTGGTCCGTAGATTCCAAAGCAACGCACTGATCCACTAGACTACAAGAAATGCCCATATCGTTCTTCTCACTCCATATTTGCAAAACGTCATAACTTCTGAACTATTTCGAATTGATCGACGGGGTTAACTGCATTACGTTACTAGTACCGAATTCTATCGGAATCCGTCATAAAAAAAATTTGACCCCCCCACCACCAAAAAAAATTTTTTTTTTCTACCGAATTCAAACTAAAATTATTCACTGATTTGATATGGAAAACCATCTAGAGTTACTGGAATGGGCATATTTGGTTTATTAAAGAAGGAAAAAGTCGAAAAAAAATGCAAAAAATCACTTCCGGAACACGGCATCGAACCCTGGTCCGTAGATTCCAAAGCAACGCACTGATCCACTAGACTACAAGAAATGCCCATATCGTTCCTCTCACTCCTAATTTTCAAAACGTCATAACTTCTGAACTATTTTGAATTGATCGACGGGGTTAACTGCATTACGTTACTAGTACCGAATTCTATCGGAATCCGTCATAAAAAAAATTTGACCCCCCCACCACCAAAAAAAATTTTTTTTTCTACTGAATTCAAACTAAAATTATTCACTGATTTGATATGGAAAACCATCTAGAGTTACTGGAATGGGCATATTTGGTTTATTAAAGAAGGAAAAAGTCGAAAAAAAATGCAAAAAATCACTTCCGGAACACGGCATCGAACCCTGGTCCGTAGATTCCAAAGCAACGCACTGATCCACTAGACTACAAGAAATGCCCATATCGTTCTTCTCACTCCTTATTTGCAAAACGTCATAACTTCTGAACTATTTCGAATTGATCGACGGGGTTAACTGCATTACGTTAATAGTACCGAATTCTATCGGAATCCGTCATAAAAAAAATTTGACCCCCCCACCACCAAAAAAAATTTTTTTTTTCTACGGAATTCAAACTAAAATTATTCACTGATTTGATATGGAAAACCACCTAGAGTTACTGGAATGGGCATATTTGGTTTATTAATGAAGGAAAAAGTCGAAAAAAAATGCAAAAAATCACTTCCGGAACACGGCATCGAACCCTGGTCCGTAGATTCCAAAGCAACGCACTGATCCACTAGACTACAAGAAATGCCCATATCGTTCTTCTCACTCCTTATTTGCAAAACGTCATAACTTCTGAACTATTTCGAATTGATCGACGGGGTTAACTGCATTACGTTAATAGTACCGAATTCTATCGGAATTCGTCATAAAAAAAATTTGACCCTTCCACCACCAAAAAAAATTTTTTTCTTCTACCGAATTCAAACTAAAATTATTCACTGATTTGATATGGAAAACCATCTAGAGTTACTGGAATGGGCATATTTGGTTTATTAAAGAAGGAAAAAGTCGAAAAAAAATGCAAAAAATCACTTCCGGAACACGGCATCGAACCCTGGTCCGTAGATTCCAAAGCAACGCACTGATCCACTAGACTACAAGAAATGCCTATATCGTTCTTCTCACTCCTTATTTGCAAAACGTCATAACTTCTGAACTATTTCGAATTGATCGACGGGGTTAACTGCATTACGTTACTAGTACCGAATTCTATCGGAATCCGTCATAAAAAAAATTTGACCCTCCCACCACCAAAAAAAATTTTTTTTTTCTACCGAATTCAAACTAAAATTATTCACTGATTTGATATGGAAAACCACCTAGAGTTACTGGAATGGGCATATTTGGTTTATTAATGAATGAAAAAGTCGAAAAAAAATGCGAAAAAAATCACTTCCGGAACACGGCATCGATCCCTGGTCCGTAGATTCCAAAGCAACGCACTGATCCACTAGACTACAAGAAATGCCCATATCGTTCTTCTCACTCCTTATTTGCAAAACGTCATAACTTCTGAACTATTTCGAATTGATCGACGGGGTTAACTGCATTACGTTACTAGTACCGAATTCTATCGGAATTCGTCATAAAAAAAATTTGACCCCCCCAACCCCAAAAAAAAATTTTTGTTATTTACCGAATTCAAACTAAAATTATTCACTGATTTGATATGGAAAACCACCTAGAGTTACTGGAATGGGCATATTTGGTTTATTAATGAAGGAAAAAGTCGAAAAAAAATGCGAAAAAAATCACTTCCGGAACACGGCATCGATCCCTGGTCCGTAGATTCCAAAGCAACGCACTGATCCACTAGACTACAAGAAATGCCCATATCGTTCTTCTCACTCCTTATTTGCAAAACGTCATAACTTCTGAACTATTTCGAATTGATCGACGGGGTTAACTGCATTACGTTACTAGTACCGAATTCTATCGGAATTCGTCATAAAAAAAATTTGACCCCCCCACCCCCAAAAAAAAATTTTTTTTTCTACCGAATTCAAACTAAAATTATTCACTGATTTGATATGGAAAACCATCTAGAGTTACTGGAATGGGCATATTTGGTTTATTAAAGAAGGAAAAAGTCGAAAAAAAATGCAAAAAATCACTTCCGGAACACGGCATCGAACCCTGGTCCGTAGATTCCAAAGCAACGCACTGATCCACTAGACTACAAGAAATGCCCATATCGTTCCTCTCACTCCTAATTTTCAAAACGTCATAACTTCTGAACTATTTTGAATTGATCGACGGGGTTAACTGCATTACGTTACTAGTACCGAATTCTATCGGAATCCGTCATAAAAAAAATTTGACCCCCCCACCACCAAAAAAAATTTTTTTTTCTACTGAATTCAAACTAAAATTATTCACTGATTTGATATGGAAAACCATCTAGAGTTACTGGAATGGGCATATTTGGTTTATTAAAGAAGGAAAAAGTCGAAAAAAAATGCAAAAAATCACTTCCGGAACACGGCATCGAACCCTGGTCCGTAGATTCCAAAGCAACGCACTGATCCACTAGACTACAAGAAATGCCCATATCGTTCTTCTCACTCCTTATTTTCAAAACGTCATAACTTCTGAACTATTTCGAATTGATCGACGGGGTTAACTGCATTACGTTAATAGTACCGAATTCTATCGGAATCCGTCATAAAAAAAATTTGACCCCCCCACCACCAAAAAAAATTTTTTTTTTCTACCGAATTCAAACTAAAATTATTCACTGATTTGATATGGAAAACCATCTAGAGTTACTGGAATGGGCATATTTGGTTTATTAAAGAAGGAAAAAGTCGAAAAAAAATGCAAAAAATCACTTCCGGAACACGGCATCGAACCCTGGTCCGTAGATTCCAAAGCAACGCACTGATCCACTAGACTACAAGAAATGCCCATATCGTTCCTCTCACTCCTAATTTTCAAAACGTCATAACTTCTGAACTATTTGGAATTGATCGACGGGGTTAACTGCATTACGTTAATAGTACCGAATTCTATCGGAAACCGTCATAAAAAAATTTTGATCCCCCCACCACCAAAAAAAATTTTTTTTTTCTACGGAATTCAAACTAAAATTATTCACTGATTTGATATGGAAAACCATCTAGAGTTACTGGAATGGGCATATTTGGTTTATTAATGAATGAAAAAGTCGAAAAAAAATGCGAAAAAAATCACTTCCGGAACACGGCATCGATCCCTGGTTCGTAGATTCCAAAGCAACGCACTGATCCACTAGACTACAAGAAATGCCTATATCGTTCTTCTCACTCCTTATTTGCAAAACGTCATAACTTCTGAACTATTTCGAATTGATCGACGGGGTTAACTGCATTACGTTACTAGTACCGAATTCTATCGGAATGCGTCATAAAAAAAATTTGACCCCCCCCCCAAAAAAAAAATTTTTTTTTCTACCGAATTCAAACTAAAATTATTCACTGATTTGATATGGAAAACCACCTAGAGTTACTGGAATGGGCATATTTGGTTTATTAATGAATGAAAAAGTCGAAAAAAAATGCGAAAAAAATCACTTCCGGAACACGGCATCGATCCCTGGTCCGTAGATTCCAAAGCAACGCACTGATCCACTAGACTACAAGAAATGCCCATATCGTTCTTCTCACTCCTTATTTGCAAAACGTCATAACTTCTAAACTATTTCGAATTGATCGACGGGGTTAACTGCATTACGTTACTAGTACCGAATTCTATCGGAATTCGTCATAAAAAAAATTTGACCCCCCCCACCCAAAAAAAAATTTTTTTTTCTACCGAATTCAAACTAAAATTATTCACTGATTTGATATGGAAAACCATCTAGAGTTACTGGAATGGGCATATTTGGTTTATTAAAGAAGGAAAAAGTCGAAAAAAAATGCAAAAAATCACTTCCGGAACACGGCATCGAACCCTGGTCAGTAGATTCCAAAGCAACGCACTGATCCACTAGACTACAAGAAATGCCCATATCGTTCCTCTCACTCCTAATTTTCAAAACGTCATAACTTCTGAACTATTTGGAATTGATCGACGGGGTTAACTGCATTACGTTAATAGTACCGAATTCTATCGGAATCCGTCATAAAAAAATTTTGACCCCCCAACCACCAAAAAAAATTTTTTTTTTCTACGGAATTCAAACTAAAATTATTCACTGATTTGATATGGAAAACCACCTAGAGTTACTGGAATGGGCATATTTGGTTTATTAAAGAAGGAAAAAGTCGAAAGAAAATGCGAAAAAAATCACTTCCGGAACACGGCATCGATCCCTGGTCCGTAGATTCCAAAGCAACGCACTGATCCACTTCACTACAAGAAATGCCCATATCGTTCTTCTCAATCCTTATTTGCAAAACGTCATAACTTCTGAACTATTTCGAATTGATCGACGGGGTTAACTGCATTACGTTAATAGTACCGAATTCTATCGGAATCCGTCATAAAAAAAATTTGACCCTTCCACCACCAAAAAAATTTTTTTTTTTCTACGGAATTCAAACTAAAATTATTCACTGATTTGATATGGAAAACCACCTAGAGTTACTGGAATGGGCATATTTGGTCTATTATTGAAGGAAAAAGTCGAAAAAAAATGCAAAAAATCACTTCCGGAACACGGCATCGAACCCTGGTCCGTAGATTCCAAAGCAACGCACTGATCCACTAGACTACAAGAAATGCCCATATCGTTCTTCTCACTCCTTATTTGCAAAACGTCATAACTTCTGAACTATTTCGAATTGATCGACGGGGTTAACTGCATTACGTTACTAGTACCGAATTCTATCGGAATTCGTCATAAAAAAAATTTGACCCCCCACCACCAAAAAAAATTTTTTTTTTCTACCGAATTCAAACTAAAATTATTCACTGATTTGATATGGAAAACCACCTAGAGTTACTGGAATGGGCATATTTGGTTTATTAATGAAGGAAAAAGTCGAAAAAAAATGCGAAAAAAATCACTTAGGTTAGGTTAGGTTAGGTTAGGTTAGGTTAGGTTAGGTTCTCCCCCGACGGGACCCACCTTGCCGTGGTGGGGGAGCTTGCGGGCCCTTAATTGGGTCTTACTAAGCGGTCCCAGATCCCGGCTCTGGCCTTAATTGGTTGGAGTCGGGGTGGCGTCTCCCGGTCCTGGGACCAGGCGCAGCGGACCAGCCACATCCGAGATTGGGAGTCCTGGCGGTCTGGGTAGGTGTTGGTCCTTATCCGAAGCGTATGCTGAGGAGGGGACCACATCTACTTGGGCGTCGGGACGACCTAGAGTTCGGTGAAGCTGGTCGTGGATCAATGTGTCACCGGCTTGCCTTAATTGGCTGGCCGGTGACGAAGACGGCGGCGGCGGTCCAGTCACACCCAGTACGGAGAAGGCCCGGCGGATCGAGGGCATGTGCAGTTCCCGGAAGGGGCTGCCCTCTCGGACGTCGGGTCAATCCAGGAACAGTGTGGCTGGCCGCCAAGAACAGGACGACAACGGGACCGGGAGACGGAGCAGCTGGCCGGTCAACAGACGAAGACGTCCCCGGGGGGTCGAGGCGTGGCCCCTAGGCAAGGTGGCCCGAGATGGTTGACCGCGCCTCCCCCCCGGCCGACCGGCGGAAGAATGGAGACCGGCCCAGCGGAAGGAAGACGGTACGGCTGTTGGGAACGGATTGGGTCCTCCGGCTCAACAGCCGGAGCGTGAAGATGCCCACTGAAGAACTTATACTCCCTAGTTAAGTCTCTAAGATGTGGGCCGACGGCCGAAAAGAGGGGGTTAGAGCCCCCCTTTTTTGTTGTATGGTACTAATGTACCCCCCCCCCCGCGGCATAGCTACGTGTGGTTTTGTACCCGTAGCTATGCCGCCGAAGAATGTATTGTTTTCCCTTAATTTTAATTTTGGTTTTTTCAATAAACGATGCGGCCAGGGAGGAAGTAATGCCTAACGGCGGTTCCCTCCCTGGCCGCGATTTCGACGTGTAAAAAAAAAAAAAAAAAAAAAAAAAAAAGGTTAGGTTAGGTTAGGTTAGGTTCCCCCTCGTGGAACTCACCTTGTCGTGGTGAGGGGGCTTGAACGGTTGTTCGTCGGGGATTAGTGCTATGCCAACCAGGGTCTCCCATGTTGGACAGGACTAAGCCGCGGCGAGCAACCTGACTAAGCAGTTCCAAGGGTAGGACGGGCTCTTTAGCCTTGGCTGGCAACCGTCCTAGGGGAAGGAAAACCCCGATAAAAAACCCCCTGGCGGTTAGGTTAGGTTAGGTTAGGTTAGGTTAGGTTAGGTTAGGTTAGGTTTTAGGAGAGTTCCCGCGTCGGTGGAAAACGGCCAGGCTGGCGCTACTATATAAAGGAGCAGGCAAACCGATAGTAGACCCCTCTAGCTACCGGCCTCTGTGTCTGTTGGACACTACTGGGAAAATGTTGGAACGCCTTATCTTGAAAAGACTGAACCAACATTTGGACCAAACTGGTCAGCGGTCGGAGAACCAGTTCGGATTCAGGCGTGGGAGGTCAACCGAAGACGCTATTGGACGCATCATAGAGGCCGCTCACGGCGCGGCGCGAGGGGCGACGCAACACCGTGACCTATGTGTTGTCGTTTCCCTTGACGTGAGGAATGCGTTCAACACGGCCCCGTGGACCAGGATCGACGACGCTCTGAGGAAGAGAGGCACACCTCGCTATCTGCACAACATACTCCGCTCATATCTGCATGGAAGGAGCCTGCTGGTGGGGGAGGAGCTCTGCGGACGCGAGGTAACCTGCGGTGTCCGCAGGGTCAGTCTTGGGGCCAGCGCTTTGGAGTGTCTTCTACGACGGGCTGCTTCAGTCGAGATGCCGTCCGGGGTTCAACTGGTCGCGTTCGCAGACGATGTAGCGGTCGTGGGCGTAGCGCGGACAGGGGAACTGGCCGGGGCACTTCTCAATCCAGCGCTGGAAGAAGTAGCTCGCTGGATGAGAGAAAACGGGCTTAAGCTAGCCCCGCAAAAAACGGAAGCAGTGGTTCTCACTCGGAAGAAGGTATACGACGCCCCGGAGCTGGTAGTAGAGGGACATGCCGTGACCATCAAGAGCGCAATTCGTTACCTGGGAGTCGAGCTGGACACACGGCTGTCCTTCACGTCGCATGTGGCAACGGCCTCGAAGAAGGCGGCCGAAACTGCACGTGCCATTGCCAGGCTCTTTCCGAACGTAGGAGGTCCAGCTACGAGTAAACGCGCACTTCTGAGCACGGTGGTTAATAGCAAATTGCTATACGCCGCCCCAGTTTGGGCAGAACAGGGTACCAAGACAGACAAGAACCGTGGTGTCATACAGAGGGCGCAAAGGATGGTGGCTCTGCGAACGATCCGAGCGTATCGGACGGTGTCGACGGACGCAACGATGGTGCTGGCCTCGTCTTTACCAGGTGACATCCTAGCACTCGAACGGGCCAGAGTACGAAGAAGGGTTAACGAGGCGGATCCCACGGTCAGTCTTGTGAACATTAAGAAAGAAGAGAGGGCGATATCGGTGCAAGGGTGGCAGAGTAGGTGGGAACGCTCAACAAAAGGCAGATGGACCCACAGACTTCTGCCGAACCTGCAACGGTGGTTGAGCAGGCCGGCAGCGCAAATGACATTTCATTTGAGCCAGGCGCTGTCAGGACACGGATGTTTTCGTAGTTATTTGTGTAGAATGAAAAGGGCAGAAGACAGCGCGTGCACATATTGTTTTGCACCAGATGACACCGCGGAGCACACAATATTCCATTGTCCGCACTGGGAACGTAAAAGGGAAGGAATGCGTTCTTTTCAGAACGGCAGGTCCCCCCTCCCCGAAGACGTAGCAGACATTCTCTGCGGACCGGTCGGTTGGAATGAACAGGGTCCCCGAATACAAGACGCGGTTAAGCGAGCAGCGACTGTTTTCACGGCCATGGTGGAGTCTATTTTATCGGAAAAGGAGGAGGACGAACGGGCAGAACAGGAACGGATACGGCAAGGACGAACGTGACATCGAGGCTGGCTGGTTGATACCGGGCCGGGAAAAGGATTACCGGAACGAGATATCTAGACCGGCGGGTGTTTACCGGGTCGTGAAGACCGCAGAACGCGATAACAAGGCCGGCGGGCTGAGGCCGGGCCGCCAAGAGGTGCAGCGGAGGAACAAAACACAGTTCGTTTATAAGGTGTCGGGAAATGTTGTACATAGTGATGTAAGGGCTATGAGAAGGGGACTGTCCTTCCATACCCAAATAACGAGTTGTATTTTTATTAAATAAACGATGGCGGCGACAGGGAAGTAATGCGCAAGCAGTTCCCCTGTCGCCGTCGATTGAAACACGAAAAAAAAAAAAAAAAAAAAGGTTAGGTTAGGTTAGGTTAGGTTAGGTTAGGTTAGGTTCTCCCCCGACGGGACCCACCTTGCCGTGGTGGGGGAGCTTGCGGGCCCTTAATTGGGTCTTACTAAGCGGTCCCAGATCCCGGCTCTGGCCTTAATTGGTTGGAGTCGGGGTGGCGTCTCCCGGTCCTGGGACCAGGCGCAGCGGACCAGCCACATCCGAGATTGGGAGTCCTGGCGGTCTGGGTAGGTGTTGGTCCCTATCCGAAGCGTATGCTGAGGAGGGGACCACATCTACCTGGGCGTCGGGACGACCTAGAGTTCGGTGAAGCTGGTCGTGGATCAAGGTGTCACCGGCTTGCCTTAACTGGCTGGCCGGTGACGAAGACGGCGGCGGTCCAGTCACACCCAGTACGGAGAAGGCCCGGCGGATCGGGGGCATGTGCAGTTCCCGGAAGGGGCTGCCCTCTCGGACGTCGGGTCAATCCAGGAACAGTGTGACTGGCCGCCAAGAACAGGAGAAGAACGGGACCGGGAGATGAAGCAGCTGGCCGGTCAACAAGCAACGACGTCCCGGGGGGTCGAGGCGTGACCCCTAGGCAAGGCGGCCGACGATGGTTGATCGCGCCTCCCCCCCGGTCGAAGGAAGGATGAAGACCGGCCAAGCCGATGGATGACGCGATGAAGCGTGAAGATGCCCACAACTTTTACTATTTCCTAGTTAAGTCTTCTAAAATGTGGGCCGAAGGCCAAAACTGGGGGGGTTAGAGGCCCCCCGTTTTGATGTAGGTACTGAGGTACCCCCCCCCCCCGCGGCATAGTTACGTGAGGTTACGTACCCGTAACTATGCCGCCGAAGAATGTTATTGTTTTCCCTTAATTTTATAATTTTGGTTTTTTCAATAAACGATGCGGCCAGGGAGGAAGTAATGCCTAACGGCGATTCCCTCCCTGGCCGCGATTTCGACGTGTAAAAAAAAAAAAAAAAAAAAAAAGGTTAGGTTAGGTTAGGTTAGGTTAGGTTAGGTTAGGTTAGGTTAGGTTAGGTTAGGTTAGGTTAGGTTAGGTTCTCCCCCGACGGGACCCACCTTGCCGTGGTGGGGGAGCTTGCGGGCCCTTAATTGGGTCTTACTAAGCGGTCCCAGATCCCGGCTCTGGCCTTAATTGGTTGGAGTCGGGGTGGCGTCTCCCGGTCCTGGGACCAGGCGCAGCGGACCAGCCACATCCGAGATTGGGAGTCCTGGCGGTCTGGGTAGGTGTTGGTCCTTATCCGAAGCGTATGCTGAGGAGGGGACCACATCTACTTGGGCGTCGGGACGACCTAGAGTTCGGTGAAGCTGGTCGTGGATCAATGTGTCACCGGCTTGCCTTAATTGGCTGGCCGGTGACGAAGACGGCGGCGGCGGTCCAGTCACACCCAGTACGGAGAAGGCCCGGCGGATCGAGGGCATGTGCAGTTCCCGGAAGGGGCTGCCCTCTCGGACGTCGGGTCAATCCAGGAACAGTGTGGCTGGCCGCCAAGAACAGGACGACAACGGGACCGGGAGACGGAGCAGCTGGCCGGTCAACAGACGAAGACGTCCCCGGGGGGTCGAGGCGTGGCCCCTAGGCAAGGTGGCCCGAGATGGTTGACCGCGCCTCCCCCCCGGTCGACCGGCGGAAGAATGGAGACCGGCCCAGCAGGTGGAAGACGTGACGGCTGTTGGACTGGATTGGGTCCTCCGGTTCAACAACCGGAGCGAGAAGCAGCCCACAACTTAACCCCATTAGTTAAGTGCTTAAAATGTGGGCCGACGGCCGAAACGAGGGGGTTAGAGGCCCCCTGTTTTGATGTACCCCCCCCCCCCCCGCGGCATAGTTACGTGAGGTTTCGTACCCGTAACTATGCCGCAGAAGAATGTATTGTGTTTTCCCCATTTTCCATTTTATTGTAATATGGTGTTTCACAATAAACGATGCGGCTAGGGAGGAAGTAATGCCTCACGGCGGTTCCCTCCCTAGCCGCAATTATCGAAGTGTAAAAAAAAAAAAAAAAAAAAAAAAAAAAGGGTTAGGTTAGGTTAGGTTAGGTTAGGTTAGGTTCTCCCCCGACGGGACCCACCTTGACGTGGTGGGGGAGCTTGCGGGCCCTTAATTGGGTCTTACTAAGCGGTCCCAAATCCCGGCTCTGACCTTAGTTGGTTGGAGTCGGGGCGGCGGTCTCCCGGACCCGGCATGCAGGAGAAGAGCGGACCAGCTACGTCAGTCGGGTGGAGTAGGGGTGGCGGTGGCTCGCTGTTTCGAACACGGCGTCTCCCTGCCGCCACCAAAGAAGATCCCGACTGCGTGGCTGGTTCGAGACGGTGAGCAGGGCATCAGTCACACCCAGTAGGGTGGAGTAGGGCCGGCGGGTGGGCGCATCTCCCAGTCCCCCTTCAGTGGGGATGCGTTCCACTCGTCCGCAAAGAAGATCCCGAACAGTGTGACTGGTCCCTGCAGAAAAGGATTGGATGGCCGGGCCCGGGAGTCAGAAGATCAGTCAACGCGGGACGGGAAATCCCGGTGTGCTTGGAGGAAGTCGGTCGCCTTTGGCGGAGGGCCAGGTTAGGTTAGGTTAGGTTAGGTTAGGTTAGGTTAGGTTAGGTTAGGTTAGGTTAGGTTAGGTTAGGTTAGGTTAGGTTAGGTTAGGTTAGGTTAGGTTCCCCCTCGTGGAACTCACCTTGTCGTGGTGAGGGGGCTTGAACGGTTGTTCGTCGGGGATTAGTGCTATGCCAACCAGGGTCTCCCATGTTGGACAGGACTAAGCCGCGGCGGGCAATCTGACTAAGTAGTTCCAAGGGTAGGGCGGGCTCTTTAGCCTTGGTTGGCAACCGTCCTAGGGGAAGGAAAACCCCGATAAAAAACCCCCTGGCAGTAGGGTAAAAATGCACGGGAGAGTACCCGTTAAAAAACTGAACATGGAAGAAAATCGAAGGAGTTTAGTTACCGCACCAGGGGCCTCGGAACCCCAGGTGCCGGCAACGGGCAGTGAGCAAGCGGGCTGCCCGGGGTCGTCATTCCACGACCGCACGGAGCAAACCCTGGTGGTGGGGAAGCAGGCCCCAGGGGGTGGCAATTGCAAAATTGCCACTAACACTACTGTTGGTGGGGGTGCACCGCAGGCACCCACCGGCAGCCTCACGGCTGCTGACTCTACTGCGAGGAAGCAAGGAACGTCGGTCTTCGAAGGTGTGCCTCGTTCGAAAGTTATGGCGGCGCTCATGGCTTGTGCGAAGCCACGGGGGACGGTCTGCCAGAACCCGCCGACCTCGCCGAGCGTGTACGCCACCCCAACTGGCGGCGCGAAGCGGAAGGTCAGGTCTCCGCCTACAAAGGACCAAGAGGAGGAGGACGTTGAGATGTCAAAGGCCTTTCGTAATGTATGGAAGGCCTATGAGGCAGTGACGTTCGAGGCCGGATTCGTTTTGGATGAAAACGACTCCCCCAACTCACACACACTGAGGGTAGCGTTGGAGGACCTCCGGGACAGCCTGGCGCAGGTGATTACGAGCAAGGGAGAACTTCGCTCGCCTTCACAGAAGAGAGCCAGGCCGGATCCGGAACCGGACGTCCCGCAGGCCTCCCACGTGGAGACTTGCGACGCGTCCACCGACACACCCTGTTGGTGGCCGTACGCAGATCAGGTGAGGTCGCCTTCCCTGAGTGCTCCTAAGTCAGGACATTCAGGGAGGAAGAGCAACAACGGTGACGGTGTCGTTGCCGAACCGGCGAAAGCTAGTCGCCATCGTGGGCGAAACAAGACAGCGGGAAGCATTCCTGGCGGGGAAACTCTGCCTGCTGCGGTGGAGGCACCGACCACGACGGCCCACAGCGACTCAGCAGAGTGGACCACCGTGGTCCGCAATAATAAGAGGGGAGCGGCGGAGGTTGCCGCCAAACCTAAGAAGCGGAATAATTTGGCTGCGGCTGCTCTTGTTCGGAGGAGGACCCCGGCAACGGAAGCGGTCTGTATCAGCAGGCCGAGTGAAGGAAAGTCTTTCGCCGATGTGATGAAGAATGCGACGGCGAAAGTCAATTTGAAGGAGCTGGGGGTCGAGATCACCAAGACACGGATGTCAAAAGCTGGCGCTATAGTCCTTGAAGTTAAGGCCAAGGAAGAAGCGGATCTATTGGCAACCAGATTGAGCGCTGCGATAGGTGAGGACGCAGTGGTGTCTAGGCCCACCCGCAGGACCCCGGTTCTCCTTGTTGATATCCCGGAATGGATGTCTCCCGAGGAGATCACTCGGGAGATCATCAATGCTGATCCGGAGATTGCGGGAACCGGGGTCACCGTTAGGGATAACCCTGGCGGTGGAAGGGTAGCCCGCATGGACGTCCCAATGGCTGTGGCAACCAGACTCGCGAAGGCCCGAGTGGTCCAGGTTGGATGGACACGCTGTAGGGTGAAACTTCTCGAAAAGAAGACGATCCGGTGCTTCAGATGTCAGGAGCCCGGGCACCTGGCAGCAAAATGCACGGCCCCGGAGAGGCAGAAGAGATGTTTTGGCTGCAATTCAGTGGGTCATCTGGTCAAGGACTGCCAGAAGAGGAGGTGTGCTGCGCAGGTGCAGGTTCCACCAGCGAAGGATGCAGCTGAAACTAACCCTAGTTAAGCGAACTTCTGTGGGCTGAATAGCCAAACCAGGGGGGTTAGAGGCCCCCCAGTATTGTATATAATTATTTTTCTTGTATATGATATTATGTGTGATTGTGTTTTTGTATATATATATATTTCACAATAAACGATGCGGCTAGGGGAGAAGTAATGCCTAACGGCGGTTCCTCCCCTAGCCGCGATACCGTAGCAAAAAAAAAAAAAAAAAAAAAAAAAATGGTTAGGTTAGGTTAGGTTAGGTTAGGTTAGGTTAGGTTAGGTTAGGTTAGGTTGAGTCCGGTTGTGGCAGTCGACGCGAACACACTGTGTCCGCGTCGCTCTGTATCGTTTTTGCGATTTTTGGCGGAACGAGTGCAGTGTTTTTTGCGTGCGACATACTGAACGATTCGTCTTGCGACGGTGGTTCTTACGTGCGATTTGTGCGCTAATCGGACAAAAATTGGAGTTTTTATCGGCGTTTTTCGATTTTTATTTTTTTTCTACGGGCATATCTACTGCCGACGCGCCGCCGACGCGGGTCGCCGCCGCGGGTCGCCGCCGCCGCCGACGCGGGTCGCCGCCGCGGGTCGCCGCCGCTGCCGCGCGTTGCCGCCGCCGCCGCCGCCGCCGCCGCCGCCGCCGCCGCTTGCCGCAAGTCGCCGCCGCGTGCCGCGAGTCGCCGCCGCGAGTCGCCGCGAGTCGCCGCCGCGTGCCGCGGGTCGCCGCCGCGTGCCGCGAGTCGCCGCCGCGTGCCGCCGCCGCCGTTTATCGGTTCTAGGAGGAACTCTTAGAGATACGGGAGGTTTCTGGTGGTTGACCTGCAGGAATGGCGTCCTACACTTCCTCCAGTGACGACCATTCGGACACGGAGATGGACGCGGGTTTTTCGGGCAGCGGAAAGAAACGCAAAGAAATGTCGCCGGCCAGCCCGGGTGGTGCGGATCCAGCGATGAGGAAAGCATGGAGGAAGGTGATGGATGCGGCTGAGGACGTGGCCTATGAAGCTAGTATGGTGGATGCTGAGCTTCCAACGCCGCTCCTAATCCACGTTGTGGAAAGGCTGATCGAGCAAATTAAAAAGGTGGCCAGCACAGCTAGTGAGACGAGTGAGACGAGCTCAAAGAAGCAGAAGAACCAGGAGGCAGGAGACACGTCAAGGTCAGTGAACGTCGTGAAAAAGGTAATGGTGGACAGTGCCACTGAGACACCGATCTGGTGGGCCTTCAGTGCACCGCCTCCACAGGACGAGGAGCCGGTGGGGCAGGTGCGCAGGACTAAAAAGAAGAAAGGCAACAAGGAAAGCCGCGAAGCAGTAGTACGGGATGCGCCGCAGTCCGAGGGGGCTGAGGGAAAGGAGGACACCTGGAAGACGGTCCAACCGAGGAGAAGACCGGAAAGTAGACCGGCTGAGACTAAGAACATGCAGGCAGTAGCAAGCAGGGTAAGCGCCAAACCCCCGGCCGTGTTGGTGAAGGTGGCCCCTAATTCCACTTACGCCGACACGGTGCGTACACTGCGGGGCACCAATGGACTCAACCCATCGGAATTCGGCGCGAGTGTCAGGGCGATGCGGCAGACTCGGGACGGCCACCTGCTGGTCGAGTTTAGCAAGGGAGCGAAGGCAGAAGCGGCGGCTAGCAGACTGGGAACTGCGATCAAGGAGAAGTTGGGAGAGCGTGTTGGAGCAGTTGCGCAGCTCGGCCAGCAGGTGGAGATCGAAATAGTCGACATAGATGCGGTAGCCACTGGGGACGAGGTGCTTGAGGCGTTCCGAGCAGCCATCCCGGACGACCCCAGCGGAGGCGGAGGCGATAACACCGATGAGAGAGAAGCGGTCAGGCTCACCGGCCTGTGGAGTACCAGGGCCGGTCAACAGATCGCAACGCTAAAGGTGGCCAGGGCGACCGCAGCAAAAATCGAAAAGGTGACCATTGGATGGACAATATGCCGCGTAAGGGATCGTCGCCCATCACCTTTAAGGTGTTATCGGTGCCAGGGCTTTGGTCATCGGTCTCGGGACTGCTCCGGCCCTGATCTGGCCGGGGCATGTCGAAGATGCGGTGAGCAAGGACATTTGGAGAAGACCTGCAACGCCGGGGAGGATCGGTGCGTTGCATGCGAGCGTGCGGGACTGGCGAGGAAGGCCCACCGGACCGGTTCAGGCAGCTGCTCTGCCCGACGGGAAGCGGACAAATGGCCGACGGCAAGAAATCGGGCTCCTCCGGGTAAGCCAACCGGAGCGGGAAGCGGCCCCAGTAATTAAGTTTTTAAACTGTGGGCCGAAGGCCAGACCGAGGGTGGTTAGAGGCCCCCTTTTTTGTTGTGAAACTTTTTATTTTTTTGTTACCTTGGTAACTTTTTGTATTTGTTTTGTACGTTGAGTATTTATGTTAAATAAACGATGGGGGCCTGGCGGAAGTAATGCGAAAGCGGTTCCCGCCAGGTTCCCCGGTGCCAACACGAAAAAAAAAAAAAAAAAGGTTAGGTTAGGTTAGGTTAGGTTAGGTTAGGTTAGGTTAGGTTAGGTTAGGTTAGGTTAGGTTAGGTTAGGTTAGGTTAGGTTTGGAACTCACCTTGTCGTGGTGAGGGGGCTTGTGTTCCTCTGCGACCCTGAGAGCTATGCCAACGGTGGTGTATTCCACCAGCAGGGTCTCCCATGTTGGACAGGTCAAAGGGTAGAGGACAGACTAAGAGTTCTGAGCTGGCCCTGACTTTAGCTAGTTGGGGCCAGTAAGGCCTGAGCACGCCTTTCGCTGATGATAAACCGGCTCCTCCAACCCCCAACTCGTCAAGGGTGTCACTTGGCACGGGAGTAGTTACGTGTCCACGAGGACCCTGCTGGGCACCTGGCGCACCCAGCAGTATATAGCCTTACCGCTGCAACGGGCTCTGCAGCGGTGGACGACCACTTCCCGTCCACTCGTGGGAACAACATGGATCATAAAACAACCGAAAACAACCCAGGGACACCGACTGGTCAATTGGTGAGGAACGCGGAAGAGGACGGAGCACAGAATACAGAGAAAGAAATCGCTGAAGGGGGCCCCCATAGCTTGGTCCCTCCTGGTACCGAACGAGGACGAAGCGAGATGGAGGTCCCGCGGAAAACTAGAAGTGCAAGTCAAAAAAGAACGTCAAAAGATAGAGCGACAAAAGAAGGAACGCCGAAGACAGTGGACATCCGACTTCTTAGTGAAGATGATCTACTAAACATGGTCAGATCATGCGTCAACTCAATGATGATTTTCGTAGAGAAGAACAGAAATGTTCACAAGGAAATTAAGGACCTTGTTACAAAAACCGATATATTACTTAAGCAGTTCCTTAAAGTTAAACCGTCTAATATTAATAAGCAAAGTACCACACCTGCGGGAAATGTCGGGAAAATAGCAAAGGATGAAATCTCGGATACGATAGCGGGCATTAAACAAATTCTCGAAAGACAAAATGAAGCGATAGGTAAATTAACAACTCAAACGGAGACAATTAGACAAAACCAACAACAATATTTACAATTAAATCAGCAGCAGCATAGTACGGGTAGGCATGGAAAAGACCGAATAAATATAAATCTAAAGGATGCGGATCTACAGGCGACACCGGTAATTGGACAAAAACTACAATATAATCAGGGGAAAAAAGAGCAGCAGAAAACTTCGAATCAGGAAAAACAGCAGAGCACGCAAGGACATAACCAACAAGACCAGTCACGACAGCAGCAGAAATCAAAGGAAACTGAGATACATGGAAACGAAGAAAACAGGGACGAGAGTTTAAATACCTCATGGACAGCAGTAGAACGTAGGAAAAGGCGGAAGACACCCAAAGTTATCCAAGAGGCGGTGATCATTAAAGTACCAGAAAACACTACATATGCAACCGTCCTCAGAGACGTTAAGAAGACTCTCGATAATGTTGGACTAGCGGATGAAGTAGACACCGCACGGAAGACCTTTGACGGCAGTCTACTTCTCCGCATGAAGAAACTCACATCTAAGACTACGGAAATCTCAGAAACTGCTAAAAATAGCCTGGGTATTGAAACACATATAAAGAGAAATACGGTAGCTGTAGAGATAAGAGATTTAGACGAAGGCACAACCAAAGAAGAGATATCAACATACATCACCGAAAAATGGCTATCCCCTGTCACCGGATGACATAAAAGCACTGAAACCAAGCTTTGGAGGAAAATGATGGCAGTGGTTTTGCTCTCCGCAATATCGGCGAATAAACTTATCAATGGACCGCGAATGAAAATTAACTGGGCATCCTGCAAAGCAAGTATAAGGGTCCCAGTGATACGATGTTTTAGGTGTCTCGAATTTGGCCATCGAAAATTTACTTGCAAAGGACCGGATAGAAGTAGCAAATGCACAAACTGCTGGGGAACGGGACACCAACGTAAGGACTGCGAAGCCGAAGCACACTGCGGGCTATGCGAAGAAGACGGAAACGATGAAGCGGGGAATCACTTTTCCGGAGGCGGAAAGTGTCAGGCCTTCAAGCGATTTCTGCATAATCAAAAACAACAATGACTTCCACCAAAACATTACAACCAAACTTGCGAAGCTCGACAAAAGCAAAAGACCTCGCACTAGTACCAGCATCGAGACTTAAAATTTTACAGATAAATCTAGCAGGAAGCAGGACCGCCCAAGACCTGGCACTTCAAAGAGCACGAGAACAGAAGATAGACGTAATAATAGCAAGTGAATATTACAAACATGGGCTAAGTACCAACGAAGTGGATGGATGGTACTGCGATAAAACTTCTAGAGCTGCGATTGTAAATTGTCATTGTGCACAGATTGAAGAGATAGGCATAGCGGGAAACGGTTTCACCTGGATTGCTATACGGGACATAAGAATATATACATGTTATATTAGTCCAAACGCCACTATAAGAGAATACGAGAACTGGTTATCTTCTCTAGAAATCAGCATAAGAACCGCAACCTGCAATATCATAGTAGCAGGGGACTTTAATGCAAAACACTACGCATGGCAGTCCCGTATAAACGATAAAAAAGGTGAATCCCTGATTGAATTTGCGCAATCACTAGGACTTATTGTATGCAACCAAGGAGACAAACCGACCTGGCAAAGAGATGGCTCTGAATCACATATTGATGTGACAATGGTTTCAGCTAACTAGCCGCAAGAGTAATAAACTGGCAAGTCCTAGAAGAGTATTCCCATAGTGACCATAGCTACATAGAGTATATAATCGAAGATATAGCACCAAAACGCGTCAGGAGCTCAGAAGGAGAAACTATAGAGGTATAGAAAGGGAGAAACTAGAGAATGCGATACTAAGAAATACAAACGCAATAGATACCGGAAATACTGCAAACGATGGTGCAGAGGCATTAAGTCATGCATTAACGAGAATACTGGATGAAGTAGCGCCAATGAAGGAAATAACCACCAGGAGGAAATCGGTACACTGGTGGACGCCAGAGATTAAACGGTTAAGAGAAACGAGCAACAGTCTACGGCGGATATATACACGTAAACGAAAACGCGCGGGAGATGATGCATGTACAACAGAGAAAAACGCTCTAAGAACAGCAAAACTGGAATTGACAAAAGCCATCAAGAAGTCAAAAGAAAAGTCATGGCGCGAGCTTTGCTGTATGGTGGAATCTGATCCATGGGGTAAACCATATAGGCTCGTTATGGGAAAGTTACGTAAAAAGACACCTATCCCAGGAATAGATACACCAGGAAGACTAGAAAGTATAATCGGAAAGTTATTCCCTACGCATCAAAATAGAGAAAAAACGATATGGTCGGAAGGAGACAATCCTACTCTCATAACCGACGCGGAACTTATACAAGCAACAAGAACGCTCAAGCCAAAGAAAGCACCAGGCATAGATGGGATAACGAACGAGATACTTAAGGTAGTCGTCGACTTAAAGCCTAGACTGATCCTTGACATATATAATAGATGTATTACAGAATCTTGTTTCCCTGCTGATTGGAAGACGGCAAGATTAGTATTAATCAGAAAGGGAGAAAAACCACTGGAAGAACCATCCTCATACCGTCCACTATGTATGTTGAATACCACCGGAAAATTGTTCGAAAAAATCCTAGACGTCAGAATCAAAAGCTTCCTAGAAACAAATAATAGTATAGCTGCTAATCAATACGGTTTCCGCAAGGGTCGTTCCACTATTGATGCAGTCACAAGACTCAGAGACATAGTTGACGAATATAAAGGAAAACGATTAGTCGGACTCCTAACGTTAGACGTTCAGAACGCGTTTAACTCTGCACCTTGGGCCGGTATCATCAATGCAGCCACTACGAAAAAATTACCAACTTATATATGTAAGCTAATAGACAATTACTTCTATGATAGAACACTAATGTACGAGACAGCGGGCAGAGAAGAAACGAAAATTCTGACAGCAGGAGTACCACAGGGATCTGTACTGGGCCCTACATTGTGGAATGTACTTTACGACAGTCTGCTCTCAAAACCAATGCCCGAAGGAGTAGAATTAATAGCTTATGCGGATGATATCGCGATTACTGCAACAGCAAGGGACAAAATACGTATAGAAACACTTCTAGAAGAAGCATCAGAGAATGTCATGCAATGGTTAGAGGAAACTGGTATCGAACTGGCGATTCAAAAATCTGAAATGATACTGTTTACAAAGAAAAGGAAGAACAATGAAATCAATATAACGATAAGAGGCCACGTAATCCAATCCAATAAGACAGTAAAATATCTCGGCTTACATTTGGACAAGAAATTGAATTTTATAGAACACGCGCACGTGGTATCAAAAAGATCGGACGACGTAGTTACAATGCTCACGCGAATTATGCCAAACACAGGAGGAGCAAAATCGTACAGAAGAAGACTTTTAGCAACCGTATCGCAGAGCATTATGTTATATGGCGCACCTGTATGGGCCAAGCATATGGGATGCAAGGGATGGAGGATGATGGATAAAAGTAATAGAAAAATAGGCCTCAGAGTAATAGCAGCATACAGAACAGTTTCGAAACCCGCAGTTGAAGTCCTGTCTGCAATGCCCCCCTCCGAATTAATCGCGAAGTACAGAATGAGAATGAAAACAACAGAACAAAAAGAAGATATAGAAAATAATATGATACAGGAATGGCAATTAAGATGGGAAAATGAAGACACTGGAAGATGGACGTACCTGATGATACCAAATCTCGATAAGTGGTACAGAAGAAAACATGGTATGGTAGATTACCACCTTACACAAGCTTTAACAGGACATGGATGTTTCTCTGCGTACCTATATCGATTCGGTAAATTACCATCACCGGCATGTATGTTTTGTGGCCATCACACGGATGACGCCCACCATACATTATTCGATTGCGATGCATGGCATCTAAAAAGATTCAAAATGAACACGTTGATTGGTGAAGAGATAACAGCGGCGACTATGGTGACAGTCATGTTGGAGTCGATGGAGAAATGGAACTATGTCACAAATTTCATTCACGAAGTCATGAGGGCAAAAGAGGACGAGGAAAGACATCGGCAAAGAAGCACTACGCTATTATTATAGAAAAGATTTCAAATCCA
The DNA here is from genome assembly GCA_032441825.1 of Chaetogeoica ovagalla. Taxonomy (NCBI): domain Eukaryota; kingdom Metazoa; phylum Arthropoda; class Insecta; order Hemiptera; family Aphididae; genus Chaetogeoica; species Chaetogeoica ovagalla. Next base: position 3,934,846 of record CM063731.1, read on the forward strand.
ATTTAAAACACTTAGTTAAGTCGTTCATGTTGTAAGCCGAAAGGTAAATTGAGAGGATAGAGCCTCTTTATTATGTGTCCCCCCTCATAATATTGTGCCCTAAAGTTTTTGATTTGAATAAATGATGGGGGCTAAGTGGTGAAATGACTCGCGTCGGTACCACCCTTAGTCTTCGATACCAAACGTAAAAAAAAAAAAAAAAAAAAAGGTTAGGTTAGGTTAGGTTAGGTTAGGTTAGGTTAGGTTAGGTTAGGTTAGGTTAGGTTAGGTTAGGTTAGGTTAGGTTAGGTTAGGTTAGGTTAGGTTAGGTTAGGTTAGGTTAGGTTCCCCCTCGTGGAACTCACCTTGTCGTGGTGAGGGGGCTTGAACGGTTGTTCGTCGGGGATTAGTGCTATGCCAACTAGGGTCTCCCATGTTGGACAGGACTAAGCCGCGGCGAGCAACCTGACTAAGCAGTTCCAAGGGTAGGGCGGGCTCTTTAGCCTTGGTTGGCAACCGTCCTAGGGGAAGGAAAACCCCGAACAAAAACCCCCTGGCAGTAGGGTAAAAATGCCAGAAGGACACTGTAAACCCAATATGGACGTCACTAACCGAAATATTGTTACCGCCCCAGTGTCTTCGGATGACACAGGGGACGCCGGGGGGGGCTCCTGTAGCCCGGTCCCCCTTGGTGCCGAACGAGGGCGATGCGATGTGGAGGCCCCACGAAAGACGAGAGGCGCGAGCTCGAGTAGAGCAAGAGCGTCGAAAGACAGAGCGGCGAAGGAAGCATCTTCGAAGACTGTCGATGTAAGAAGTCTCAATGAAGATGAACTTTTTAATATGATCAGAGGATGTGTCAGTTTGATGACGACGTTTGTGGAGAAAAATCGGAACGTCCATAAGGAAATTAAGGACTTAGTCGTTAAGGCGGAGATACTGCTCAAGCAGTATGTAAAGGTAAAGCCTGTTGGAGCAAAGCGGACGGACATCACTCCTGCAGGACCCGTCGAAAGGGATACACAGGACGAAGCTATTGCGGGAATCAAAATGGTTTTGGAAAAACAAAATGAAGCGATGACAAGGATGGTACAGGACCAAGTAAAACTGCAACAACAACTGCACCAGCAACAGGAGGAATGGATAAATCAGCAGCGAGTTATGATAGAACAACATGTGGAATGGCGGGCTTGGATGGAAGAAGAACGAGGAAAGCGCGCATCTCGGGAAAAGGCCCCTGCGCCGGCTCCGCAGGAGACGTCAGCGGAGAGACAAGCGCCGCAAGCGATCGGAACTCGGCCATCGACCACCGAAGAAGGATGGACCCAAGTGGGAAGGAGAAAGAAGCGTGTTCGTAGGGACCCGACCGCAGTGACGGATTCTCTAGATACGGGAAGCAAGAACGCAGAGGCAAATGGGCCAATCACCAAAGACGACAACGGCGATACGGTGAACAGGAGGAAGGCGGCCAATGCGAGAAGACCGTCGGCAAAAGACTTAGTGAGGAAAAGGATCCCAAAGATGGAGGCGATCACATTGAGTAAGCCGAAGGAGGGGATGAGCTTCGTCGACGTTATGAAGAGAGTCATCGCGGGCATTAACCTCAAGGAGTTGGGTATCGAGGTCAAGCCCCGCAGGACTAGGGCAGGTGCGATTCTGCTGGAGACGAAAGTGGCAGACGATGCGGACGTTCTCGCAGAGCGACTTCGACAGACTGTGGGGGACGCGGTAGAAGTGGCCAGAGTGACGCGGAGAACCCCGGTGCTCGTCGTTGACGTCGCAGAATGGATTGAAGAGAAGGACGTGCGAGAAGCGTTGGTGAAGATCGACAAGGGCATGGAGGACGCCAGGATGACAATTAGGAGCAATCCCGGTGGAGGCAAAACTGCACGCTTGATGGTACCGATGAAGCTAGCGTACAAGCTAGCAGAAATTGGGAAGGTGGACTTAGGATGGTCCAGGTGCAGATTTAAGTTGCTGGAAAAACGGTTCCCGACCTGCTACCGTTGCCAGCAACCGGGGCACCTAGCGGTTTCCTGTTCGGCTCCTTCGAGCGTGGTGAGATGTTTCCGCTGCCGTAAGCTGGGGCACTTGGCGCGAGAGTGCTGCGAGGATGGACGGGAAGGAAGGAGAGATCTGGCCACGCCTGGACAAAGCGCGGAACCAAAGGAGAAGGACGACATCGGCGATAAAGCGGGATGTGATAAGAAAATTGACAATAAATTAGTTAAGTTCAAAGATTGTGGGCCGAACGGCTAAATCAGGGTGGTTAGAGGCCCCCACGCCTTTGTATATATTTTTTTGTATATATTTGTTTTATTTATGTAAGTAGCAATGCTACAGTCGAATGATTTGTGTTTTGTTGTTGATTTTCACAAATAAACGATGCTGGAGGAGCTGAAGAATTGCCTAACGGCGTCACCGGCCCTCTAGCGATACCGTATGAAAAAAAAAAAAAAAAAAAAGGTTAGGTTAGGTTAGGTTCCCCCTCGTGGAACTCACCTTGTCGTGGTGAGGGGGCTTGAACGGTTGTTCGTCGGGGACCAGTGCTATGCCAACCAGGGTCTCCCATGTTGGACAGGACTGGGCCGCGGCGGGCAACCCGACTAAGAGTTCTGAGCTGGTCCTTACTTTAGTTAGTTGGGGCCAGTAAGGCCTGAGCACGCCTTTCGCTGATGACAAACCGGCTCCTCCAACCCCTAACTCGTCAAAGGGGTCACTTGGCACGGGAGTAGTTACGTGTCCACGAGGATCCTGCTGGGCACCTGGCGCACCCAGCAGTATACAGCCTTACCGCTACACCGGGCTCTGTAGCGGCGGACGACCCTTTCCTGTGTTCTCGTGGGAACAAGATGGACGCAAACAGACATATCAAGACCCCAGGCTCACCAGCTGGTCATCTGGTGAACAAGGCAGGAGAGGATGAGTCGAAGCAAGGTGGTACTGCCTCGAAGGCATCTGCTGGAAAGGCAACCACCACTGCGACGACGCCCCCGAAGGAGCAAGAGATCGCGGAGCAGACCAGCGCGAAGTTGATGGCGGCGCTGAAGGCCTCCATGACGCCGCGTGGGACGGTCGGCCAGACCATGCAGAGCGTGTCCGGGACCCCGACAGGAGTCGCTAAGCGGAAGGAGAAGGAGTCGTCTCCGCCGACCAAGAGGCAGGAAGACGAGGACGCTGCCTTCACCAAATTGCTGCGCAACCTGTGGGACGCGTACGCAGTCGTGAAGTACGAGGCCGAAGTTGCGTTGGGTGGTCGCAATGTCCCCTTTCTCAGGGATGCCCTGGAAGGGCTCCGTGAGAGCCTGGATCAGGTCATCACTGAGAGGGGGGAGTTGCGATCTCCATCGCAAAAGAAGGCGAAGCAGGGGACGGAGGCATGTGTGCGGACTCGGGTGGAGACTCGCGACATGGCAACTGACACGCCCTGTTGGTGGCCGGTCGCAGAAACACGGAGGCAACCAACTCTGAGTGCTCCTACTACAGGACACTCAGAGTTGAAGATCAAGAAGAGCGCGGCGACCGGCCCAGCAGAGGGCAGCCGTCGGCGTGTCGACAGGCGCAAGAAGGTCGCGGGTACCTCCCCGCGCGAAGAGGACGGTCCTCCAGCGGCGGAGGTGCGGACTACGGTGGCCCATGAAGACCCGTCGGAGTGGACCACCGTTGTCCGCAACCGAAGGAAGGACGCGACCAAGGATCCCGCGACACCCAAGGTTCCGAAGGCGCGGAAAGGACCCGGTCCAGCAGCGTTGGTGAAGCGGAGGACGCCAGAGACGCAGGCGGTCTCCATCGCCCGGCCCACGGAAGGGAAGACTTTCACGGAGGTCATGAAAAACATGACCTCCAAGGTCGACCTGAAGGAGCTGGGCGTGGAGGTCGTTAAGACCCGCGTCTCCAGGGCTGGCGCCATCATACTGGAGGTGCGGAAGAAGGAAGAGGCCGACAAGCTGGCAGCGAGCGTGGCTGCAGTCATCGGCAAGGATGCGGTGGTGTCCAGACCCACCCGCAGAACTCCGGTTCTCGTACTCGGGATCCCGGACTGGATGACTTCCGAGGAGGTTTCTCGGGAGATCATCGGGTCCGACCCTGAGATCGCGGGAACCGGGGTCACCGTCAGGGGCAACCCCGGCGGTGGCAGAGTGGCTCGTCTGGACGTGCCGATGGCTGCGGCCACGAGGATGGCGGAAGCAGGCGGCATCCAAGTGGGATGGGTGAGGTGCCGCATCAAACTGTTGGAAAGGAGGCAGCCCAGGTGTTACCGGTGTCAGGGGAGCGGCCATGTTGCAGCCAAGTGCACGGCGTCGGAGCAGCCGAAGAAATGCTACAGCTGCAACATGGCAGGTCATTTGGCAAGGGACTGCCCGAAGTGGAGGAGGTCCGAGCAGGGCCTGCCGGTACAGAAGGCGGCCGAAGACAACACTTAACTAGTTAAGTTTACCTTCTGTGGGCCGAACGGCCAAAAAATCAGGGGGGTTAGAGGCCCCCCACGTATGTATGTAATTATTATGTATATATTGATGTATGATTTGTGTTTTTTGTTGTTACATTTCACAAATAAACGATGCGGCTAGGGGAGAAGTAATGCTTAACGGCGATTCCTCCCCTAGCCGCGATACCGTCGGAAAAAAAAAAAAAAAAAAAGGTTAGGTTAGGTTAGGTTAGGTTAGGTTAGGTTAGGTTAGGTTAGGTTAGGTTAGGTTAGTTTAGGTTAGGTTAGGTTAGGTTAGGTTAGGTTAGGTTAGGTTAGGTTAGGTTAGGTTAGGTTAGGTTACCCCCTCGTGGAACTCACCTTGTCGTGGTGAGGGGGCTTGAACGGTTGTTCGTCGGGGATTAGTGCTATGCCAACTAGGGTCTCCCATGTTGGACAGGACTAAGCCGCGGCGAGCAACCTGACTAAGCAGTTCCAAGGGTAGGGCGGGCTCTTTAGCCTTGGTTGGCAGCCGTCCTAGGGGAAGGAAAACCCCGATAAAAAACCCCCTGGCGGTAGGGTTAAAACGCCGTCTAGAATTTGACGTTACAAATCAAACATGAAAAAGACGAAACAGACAGGAGTAGTTACTCCTCCAGGGTTATCGGAGACCCAGGAGGCGGCGGCCGGGGGTGGAGACATGCCCCGGGTGTCGTTATCGCGTAATGCTGATCGAACAAGGCCAGGTGTGGTGAAGCAGGCACCTGGCGCCAACCATGGGGTTGGTAACTCTACTGTTGGTGGGGATGGGAAGCAGGTCCCCACCGGTGGCGAAAAGGCCACCGGAGCTACTGTACTGGCAAAATCGATTAAGACGGAAACGGATGCAACACTGGTGGATAACGACCTTGGAGAAAACGAGCTCTTGGCTGGGTTAAGCGAGCGTATACAATCCTTGGCTAGGTTTGTCCAAAAAACGAGGAACGTGCACACCGAAGTTAAGGAGACGGTTGCTGAACTGGTCAGATCTTTTAACATCTTCTCGGCGGCCAGACGACGGGGGCAGAAAGCGCTGAACGATGCAAAGGTAACTACCAATGCAGGGAAAGGAATAGATAAGAAATCGACCGGAAAAGAAAAAACGGAGAACCTCAGGCCAGTGCTAAAGGATGTGGAAACGTCCACGCCCTGTTGGTGGGGCGCAGGAGCAATGGAAGTACCGGAAGATACTAGGCCACCGTGGACTGAGGTTGTCGGCAGACGAAGGAAGGTCCCGGAGCCGAACACTGCGGTCTTGGAAGCTAGTAACGCGAACAGCACGAACGAGAGACGGGGGAGTGCACATAGGACGGAACAAAACCCCCAAACTAAGAAGGTGAAGAGACACCAGTCACGCCAGACCGGAAGCGCTTCTCCGGCAGCTACCCACGCGACACTGGTCTCTAAGAAGCAGACAAGGCGATTGCGGCCACCGGCAATTCTGGTCGACGTTGGACGCGAGGAGTTTCCAGAAATGGCGAAGAAGATCAGGCAGGGGGCGAGGAGAGAGGTTATCGGAAACAGCATCGCCAGATTCAGGCAGACCAAAGCCGGCGGCCTGCTGATCGAGATCCGCGGCGGTGAGGCGAAAGTCGAGGCGGTCAGAGCGGAAATTGAGAGATCGGCCGGAACGGACGTAGGCGTCAGGACCCTTCAAAAAAGGGCTCTGATCGAGATCAGGGACCTTGACGAGTGGGCCACGAAAGAGGAGGTGTCGGAGGCGGTCTCTGAAATCGCGGGGACCTGCCGAGACTCAGTCAGGGTCATCGGGCTCAGGAGACTCTACGGTGGAACACAAGTCGCCCTGATCTCGATGTCGGAGGAGGCCTCGTCGAAGCTCCTAAAGACGGGACATGTGCTGATCGGCCTGGTCAGCTGCCGAGTCCGAATTAGCGACCTGAAGAAGATGAGATGCTACCGGTGCCTGGGCCAGGGACATGTGTCTCGAAACTGTTGCGGCATTGAGCGGAAAGGCTGCTGCAATAAGTGCGGAAAAGAGGGGCATATTGCACGAACATGTACCGCAACTGGGGAAGAGACGGACAACTTCAGTGCGCTCCTAGATGCCGAGGCGGCTAGACCGAGGAAGAGCCCCCCAGATAAGGACCAGCTATGATCAGCTTCCTGCAGATAAACCTAGCAGGAAAGAGCGCCGCCCAGGACATGGCGCTACAAAGATCAAGGGAAAAGAGTACCGACTTCATCATAGCCAGTGAGTACTATAAGTACGGCAAAAGTGTAAATGAAATAGATGGATGGTACTGCGACAAGAGCTCCAGAGCCGCGATTTTCAATTGCGGAGACGCGCAGATAGATGAAATAGGCAGAAAGGAAAACGGATTTATTTGGATCGCTCACGGGAACATCAGAATATACTCCTGTTACCTCACGCCGAAAAGCACGACAGCCGAATTTGAGAACTGGCTAGGCAGACTCGAAGCGAGCATCAGGGTCTCAAACGGCGATGTAATCGTAGCGGGCGATTTCAATGCCAAACATACCGAATGGGGATCCAGGATAAATGACGATAAGGGCGAGTGTCTGGCTGACTTCATACATTCGCTTGGGCTGGTCGTCTGCAACCGGGGAGGTAAGCCCACCCGTCAGCGAGATGACTCGGAGTCCCACATAGACGTAACGATGGTCTCAGCAAATCTTGCTACGAGAGTCACTGACTGGCGTATTCCTGATGAAGAATCATACAGTGACCACAACTACATCGAATTTGAGATCGAATCCGCCCAAGCAACACCGAGTAGCAAGCAATGTATTACGAGACGGAACCTAAGGAACATCGACCAGAACGCATTAGAAACGGCGATAACAGCAAAAGCAGGAGACATCGACCTAGGTATTACAGCAACTGACAGCTCGGAGGCCCTACATCACACTCTGACCGAGATCTTGGAGGAAGTAGCGCCGAAGATGTCCATAGCCAACAGGAGGAAGTCAGTCTTCTGGTGGACACCACAGATTAAGGAACTGAGGAAAACTTGCAATCAACTCCGGCGGAAATACCAGCGCAAGCTTAGGCGTGTAGGCGCAGACGACTGCGTGCTGGAGAAGGAAGTATGGAAGAACAAGAAACTGGAACTGACAAAGACCATAAGGAGATCGAAGGAGGACGCCTGGAGTAAGCTGTGTAAGATGGTTGAGGCAGACCCGTGGGGAATGCCTTATAAGTTAGTCATGAGGAAATTATGCAAGAAGCCCATCATACCGGGTATTAATATTCCGGGGAGGATGGAAAGCATCGTCGAGGGCCTATTTCCTACACACCGGATCGATGAAGAGATGGTTTGGTCGACAGAAGAGAGCCCTCCCGTCATCACGCAGGCAGAGCTGAACCAGGCTATGATCTGCCTGAAGCCGAACAAGGCGCCAGGGCCGGACGAGGTGCCAAATGAAATCCTTAAGAAAGTTGTCAAGCTGACACCCGGACCAGTGATGGAAACATATAACAGATGCATGACACAGGGCACTTTCCCCACCCGTTGGAAAACGGCTAGGCTCGTGTTAGTGAGGAAAGGGAACAAAGCTCCGGAAAACCCGTCATCATACCGCCCCCTGTGTATGCTAAACACGACGGGGAAGCTATTCGAGAAAATCATTGATACGAGGATTAAGAGGTTCTTGGAAGTAAATAACTGCCTAGCCGCGAACCAATATGGATTCCGTAAAGGCCGTTCTACCATAGACGCGATCGCTAAGCTGAAGGACATGGTAGACGAGGGCGGAGGAAATGTACGAAAAATGGTCGGCCTCCTTACACTTGACGTGCGGAATGCCTTCAATTCGGCGCCATGGGGTAGCATCATCAAAGCGACAAAAAAGAAAGGCATACCAGACTACCTGTGCAGAATACTAGACAGCTACTTCCGTGACAGGACGCTGATCTACGAGGTAGATGGCCAGGAAAAAAGAAAGAAGCTATCGGCAGGAGTTCCGCAGGGGTCAATCCTTGGTCCCACAATGTGGAATATACTATACGACGACCTCCTAAGGGTGCCGATGCCCGAGGGTGCTGAACTAATCGCTTATGCAGACGACATCGGTATCACGGCCAGAGCGAACAACAACGATAAGGTAGCGTACCTACTAGGCGTTGCGGCGGAAAGGGTGATTGAGTGGCTAGATGGCGTAGGACTCGAGCTAGCAATCCAAAAAACAGAAGCGATACTCTTTACGAGAAAAAGAACTAGGAACAAGATGAACGTGGCCATACTAGAACACACAATCCCATCAAGCGACGTCGTGAAGTACCTGGGCCTCCATCTGGATAGGAAGTTGATGTTCAACGAGCACGCAAGCGCGGTCGCAATTAGAGCAGACGAGGCGACGAGGAGGCTGACGAGCATTATGCCGAACGTAGGCGGGGCGAGCGCGCAGAAGAAAAAGCTCCTGTCGATGGTGACACAGAACATCCTCTTGTACGGCGCGCCGGTCTGGGCTGGTTGCATGGGACGGAGAGGCTTGAACGTTCTGGCCAAAAGCAATAGGAAGATTGGACTGAGAGTCATTGCGGCTTATAGGACCGTATCCAAAGAGGCTGTGGAGTTGATAGCGGGGATGCCTTCACCAGAACTTCTGGCAGAGCTCAGGCGGCGCACTCACACGAATACGGATAAGCAGACGGCAGAGGAAGATCTCGTGCAAACGTGGCAGTCTGCGTGGGATAGCGCAGAAAATGGTAGATGGACACATAAGCTGATCCCACACGTAAGCGAGTGGATAAGAAGGAGGCACGGCACGGTGGACTTCCACTTGACACAGGTCTTAACGGGGCACGGGTGCTTTGCATCGTACCTTAAGAGATTCTGTCTACTAGATTCAGCGGCATGCTGGTTTTGTGGACACCATACCGACGACGTGTCCCACACGCTCTTCGATTGTGACGCGTGGACAACTAAGAGGTGGAGGTGCAGCACGGCTCTTGGAGAAGAAGTAAATGCAGAAAGTCTGATACGGATCATGCTGAGCGACCAGCGTAAATGGGACCTAATCAGCAGACTCGTGACGGACATTATGACATCGAAGGAAAACGAAGAAAGGAGAAGAGAACGGGAGCGAAGAATCTAAAGAAGCTAGTTAAGACTGTTGTATTATAGGCCGAAGGCCAACGTTATTCAGGGTGGTTAGAGGCCCCCAAACCCTTTATGATTGTGAAATTCCGAATGTAGAAATAAGGAAAATGTTGTAAAAAGTTGTTATGTTTGCAAATAAACGATGCGGGTTGGAAGGGGCGAAATGACTAACGTCGGTGCCGCCCCCCCAACCAGCGATACCATCCGAAAAAAAAAAAAAAAAAAAAAGGTTCCCCCTCGGTTAGGTTAGGTTAGGTTAGGTTAGGTTAGGTTAGGTTAGGTTAGGTTAGGTTAGGTTAGGTTAGGTTAGGTTAGGTTAGGTTAGGTTAGGTTAGGTTAGGTTAGGTTCTCCCCCGACGGGACCCACCTTGACGTGGTGGGGGAGCTTGCGGGCCCTTAATTGGGTCTTACTAAGCGGTCCCAGATCCCGGCTCTGACCTTAATTGGTTGGAGTCGGGGTGGCGTCTCCCGGTCCTGGGACCAGGCGCAGCGGACCAGCCACATCCGAGATTGGGAGTCCTGGCGGTCTGGGTAGGTGTTGGTCCCTATCCGAAGCGTATGCTGAGGAGGGGACCACATCTATTCGGGCGTCGGGACGACCTAGAGTTCGGTGAAGCTGGTCGTGGATCATGGTGTCACCGGCTTGCCTTAATTGGCTGGCCGGTGACGAAGACGGCGGCGGTCCAGTCACACCCAGTACGGAGAAGGCCCGGCGGATCGGGGGCATGTGCAGTTCCCGGAAGGGGCTGCCCTCTCGGACGTCGGGTCAATCCAGGAACAGTGTGGCTGGCCGCCAAGAACAGGAGAAGAACGGGACCGGGAGACGAAGCAGCTGGCCGGTCAACAGACAACGACGTCCCGGGGGGTCGAGGCGTGACCCCTAGGCAAGGTGGCCGACGATGGTTGATCGCGCCTCCCCCCCGGTCGAAAGAAGGATGAAGACCGACCAGCAGGAGGAAGACGCAGCGGCCGTTGGATTTGGGTCCTCCGGTCCAACGACCGGGGCGTGAAGCAGCCCACGACTAATTTTATTAGTTAAGCTTGTAAAATGTGGGCCGAAGGCCAAAATGAGGGGGTTAGAGCCCCCCTATTTTGTTGTCGGGTACTATGGTACCCCCCCCCCCCGCGGCATAGTTGCGGGTGCTTATGTACCCGTAACTATGCCGCAGAAGAGAGTATTGTGTTTTGCCCCTAATTTTGTTAAATTTTGGTTTTCACAATAAACGATGCGGCCAGGGAGGAAGTAATGCCTAACGGCGGTTTCCCAGGGGTAGGTTAGGTTAGGTTAGGTTAGGTTAGGTTAGGTTAGGTTAGGTTAGGTTAGGTTAGGTTAGGTTAGGTTAGGTTAGGTTAGGTTAGGTTAGGTTAGGTTAGGTTAGGTTAGGTTAGGTTAGGTTAGGTTAGGTTAGGTTAGGTTAGGTTAGGTTAGGTTAGGTTAGGTTAGGTTAGGTTAGGTTAGGTTAGGTTAGGTTAGGTTAGGTTAGGTTAGGTTAGGTTAGGTTAGGTTAGGTTAGGTTAGGTTAGGTTAGGTTAGGTTAGGTTCTCCCCCGACGGGACCCACCTTGTCGTGGTGGGGGAGCTTGCGGGCCCTTAATTGGGTCTTACTAAGCGGTCCCAGATCCCGGCTCTGGCCTTAACTGGTTGGAGTCGGGGTGGCGTCTCCCGGTCCTGGGACCAGGCGCAGCGGACCAGCCACATCCGAGATTGGGAGTCCTGGCGGTCTGGGCAGGTGTTGGTCCCTATCCGAAGTGTATGCTGAGGAGGGGACCACATCTGCTTGGGCGTCGGGACGACCTAGAGTTCGGTGAAGCTGGTCGTGGATCAAGGTGTCACCGGCTTGCCTTAACTGGCTGGCCGGTGACGAAGACGGCGGCGGTCCAGTCACACCCAGTACGGAGAAGGCCCGGCGGATCGGGGGCATGTGCAGTTCCCGGAAGGGGCTGCCCTCTCGGACGTCGGGTCAATCCAGGAACAGTGTGGCTGGCCGCCAAGAACAGGAGAAGAACGGGACCGGGAGATGAAGCAGCTGGCCGGTCAACAAACAACGACGTCCCGGGGGGTCGAGGCGTGACCCCTAGGCAAGGTGGCCGAAGATGGTTGATCGCGCCTCCCCCCCGGTCGAAAGGAGGATGAAGACCGGCCAAGCCGATGGATGACGCTTTGGAGCGTGAAGATGCCCACAACTTACCATTAGTTAAGTCTTCTAAAATGTGGGCCGAAGGCCAAAACTGGGGGGGTTAGAGGCCCCCCGTTTTGTTGTATGGTACTAAGGTACCCCCCCCCCCCGCGGCATAGCTACGTGTGGTTTTGTACCCGTAGCTATGCCGCCGTAGAAAGTATTGTGTTTTGCCCCTTTTTCTTGTAAATTGTTGGTTTTTTCAATAAACGATGTGGCCAGGGAGGAAGTAATGCCTAACGGCGGTTTCCCTCCCTGGCCACGATTTCGAAGTGGAAAAAAAAGGTTAGGTTAGGTTAGGTTAGGTTAGGTTAGGTTAGGTTAGTTAGGTTAGGTTAGGTTAGGTTAGGTTAGGTTAGGTTAGGTTAGGTTAGGTTAGGTTAGGTTAGGTTAGGTTAGGTTAGGTTAGGTTAGGTTAGGTTAGGTTAGGTTAGGTTAGGTTAGGTTAGGTTAGGTTAGGTTAGGTTAGGTTCCCCCTCATGGAACTCACCTTGCCGTGGTGAGGGGGCTTGTGTTCCTCTGCGACCCTGAGAGCTATGCCAACGGTGGTGTATTCCACCAGCAGGGTCTCCCATGTTGGACAGGTCAAAGGGTAGAGGACAGACTAAGAGTTCCACGCCCGGCTCTGACCTTAGTTGGTTGGAGCCGGGAAGGTCTCGGCGCTCAGGGGTTGAGACGCAGTTCCGGGATGCAGGAGGCCGATGGGACTGCGACTCCCCCTCGGGCGCCGAGAGGGATCCTGTGGATCAGGAGGAAGCGGTTTGGCGGCGTGACCGGGACGATGCCGCAGCGTGCTGTCCAACATCATCCGGGACGGAGTGTCCCCAGGGTTGAGGCGCAGTTCCTAGGCAGTTGGCCGAGGATGGGACTGCGCCTCCCCTCGCGTGCCGCGACGGATGAAGAGGACCGGAGGAAGCGGTTTCCGGCGGACCGAGAAGACGCCGAGGAGGATGCAGCAGCCCAACAACACCCGGGGCGGAGAGTCTCGGTGCTCCAGGGTCGAGACGCAGTTCCTAGGCGGGTGGCCGATAATGGGACTGCGACTCCCCTGGAGCACCGGGATGATCCAGGAGGAAGAAGGGGATTTACAGCAGCGATTTGGCGGACGGTGGCTCAGTAGGGCCCCTCCGTATCAAATGCGGAGGATGAAGCGGCCCACGTTAGTTAAGACCATAAATTGTGGGCCGAAGGCCGAAAACTAGGGGGTTAGAGGCCCCCTGTTTCGATGTATATATTGTAAATACCCCCCTTAATTTATGGTACTTTTTGTACCCGCGGCATAGTTACGGGTGCTTACGTACCCGTAACTATGCCGCAGAAGAAAGATTGTGTTTTTTCACCACCTTATTTTTTGTAAATATAATGTTGATTTCACAATAAACGATGCGGCCAGGGAGGAAGTAATGCCTAACGGCGGTTTCCCTCCCTGGCCGCGATTTCGAAAGGTTAGGTTAGGTTAGGTTAGGTTAGGTTAGGTTAGGTTAGGTTAGGTTAGGTTAGGTTAGGTTAGGTGAGGTTAGGTTAGGTTAGGTTAGGTTAGGTTAGGTTAGGTTAGGTTAGGTTAGGTTAGGTTAGGTTAGGTTAGGTTAGGTTAGGGTTAGGTTAGGTTAGGTTAGGTTAGGTTAGGTTAGGTTAGGTTAGGTTAGGTTAGGTTAGGTTAGGTTAGGTTAGGTTAGGTTAGGTTAGGTTAGGTTAGGTTAGGTTAGGTTAGGTTAGGTTAGGTTAGGTTAGGTTAGGTTAGGTTAGGTTAGGTTAGGGGTTAGGTTAGGTTAGGTTAGGTTAGGTTAGGTTAGGTTAGGTTAGGTTAGGTTAGGTTAGGTTAGGTTAGGTTAGGTTAGGTTAGGTTAGGTTAGGTTAGGTTAGGTTAGGTTAGGTTAGGTTAGGTTAGGTTAGGTTAGGTTAGGTTAGGTTAGGTTAGGTTAGGTTAGGTTAGGTTCCCCCTCGTGGAACTCACCTTGTCGTGGTGAGGGGGCTTGAACGGTTGTTCGTCGGGGATCAGTGCTATGCCAACCAGGGTCTCCCATGTTGGACAGGACTGAGCCGCGGCGAGCAACCTGACAAAGCAGTTCCAGGGGCAGGGCGGGCTCCTTAGCCTTGGTTGGCAACCGTCCTAGGGGAAGGAAAACCCTGACCAAAAACCAACACCGGGGGCTTGATCACCCTCCGGTGTCCCGGCTGATCATGGTCAACGGATGGAAAACGGACAGACGGCGCGAGGCTGGCGTCGTCGGTGGGAGCCAAGCCAACCAAACCATGATGAAATGAGCACGAGCATTGAGGAAAACGTTACTGCTTCAGGGGTGTCGGATGCCCCAGAGCCGGCGGCTGGGGGACGGTGCACGCCCCAGGTGTCGACATCGACCACATGCACCACAAATCCAGGAGTTCCGAGCCAGGCTCCTGGAGCCAGCCAAGGGGCTGGTACCATTACTGGTGGGGGGAGTGCGAAGCAGGCTCCCCCCGGTGGCAGAAAGGCCACCGACACGACTGCAACCGGCAACACACGGAGTCAGGCGGAAGCGAAATACACAAAACTATTGGAGGACACCCGGTTACACTTGGAAGCCTTGGAAGCAGCGGTACAGTCCACGCCCAACACCAGAACGGACATCAAATCTGGCACTAGAGCGCTGGGCCTATGCTTTAGGGAATTCCTAAGTGCTGCCAGAAAAATTGGTATGGCACGGTTCCCTGACGCAGCTGAGCAGCATGTTCGACGGCTGCAGCTCCAACAGCAGCAACAGCACGACCAGACCACAAGGCTTATCCAAGAGATACGGGAGGAGCAATCGAACCATCAGCAACGCACACAGCGGACGCTGGAGTCGATTTCGCTGAGCCAGCAAGACAAAGCCTTGGGAGAAAACATGTCCTTGACCCAAGAAAGGCTGAAAAGCCAGGATGAGAGGATTGCCAACCAGGATCGGAAACTGGACAAGATAATCGCCGACCTGGCCGCAATATCGTCGGGCGCCGCTCCGGGACGGAAAGCCCAAACGAGGAATAAAGACCCAGAGTCCTCACGGAAAAGGGAGAGAGGTCGGCAGTCAACCACTGCAGACACTCCCGCGAATCAGCAGCATCAGCAGCCCGTCACCACCGGCCGCGATAGGAGAAATCCATCGGATAGCAAGGACCCTGGACAGCGAGAGGCCAGCCCCGCAGCCGACCCTGGTGACTGGACCGAGGTCAGACGCAGAAGGAAAAGGAAGACGAGGAAAAGAGAAAGGACCGTCGGCGCTGGACAACACGAGGCAACAAAGAGGGAAGCCACGGGAAAGGTCAGTGTGCTGGACTTGCTTAAGAAAAGGGCCCCCCGCACCGAAGCGGTCACCATCAGTCAACCTTCCGAGGGGGTCTCCTACGCAGCAATTATGAAGAAAGTCATGAGCAAAGTAGATCTGATGAAGTTGGGCGTTACGCCAGTGGCTAGCCAGATGCGCGCAGGGGGAATCCTCCTCAAAGTTAAAGGTGCTCAGGATGCCGACCGTCTAGCCGCCGAACTCGCCGGTGCAATAGAGGGCCAAGCGCTGGTCAAAAGACCCACTAGGATGACTCCTCTGCTGGTGCTTAATCTGGCAGAATGGCACACAGAGGAAGACGTGTCGCGCGCCATTACGACAGAGGTGCCCGGACTAGAGAGTGTAAAGGTGAACGTCCGGGTGAATCCTGGAGGAGGAAGGGTCGCACGGCTCGACGTCCCCGTGGCGGCTGCCGTCCATCTGGCAGAAAAGAAGTGGGTGTCCGTAGATCTATGTCGGTGCCATATCAAGCTCCTTGAGAGGAGGGAGCCACTCTGCTACCGATGCCAGGAGCGTGGGCACATGGCGGCCAGGTGCAAAGCCGAGAACCCAACGAAGAAATGCTTCCGCTGTCACACCGCAGGACACCTGGCTAAGGACTGCGCGGGCAATAAAGAAGAAAGCGCTGAGGCACTGAACATGCAGTGCCAGGAGGATGGCCCCACGGGGCTCGCGGACAAGCAATGTTTAGCGTAGTACAGGCCAACCTGAACCACTCACGAGTGGCGCAGGACCTTCTCGACCAATATATGGTCGAGCAGAGGATAGACGTTGCTATCTTAAGTGACCCATATCAAGCGGCCATCGCATCCAATGCCTGGCTCGTCGACTCCGGAACCCGCAGAGCTGCGATCTGGGTGCCTGGTCACAGTGTCTCTATTGGGAACGTGCTCAGGGACCCAGAATTTGTATCAGCGCGCATAAACGGAGTCCAGGTGTTCAGCTGTTACGCCTCCCCGAACCAGACACTAGAGGCGTTCAGCAACTTCCTGCAGAGGCTGGAGGACAGCATCAGGCTGGCCCCGGGTGTCCCAGTCCTGGTCGCCGGCGACTTTAACGCCAGATCAGCTGCCTGGGGCGACCGGGTCAACAACAGGAGGGGTGTGGAGCTGAGCGCCCTGTTCGAGACGCTGGAACTCGTCGTCTCCAACACAGGTACAACACCCACGTTTAATAGAGGCAATGGTTCCGTCGTGGACGTTACGGCGACGTCTGAATCGTTGGTCCAGCGAATGAGCGCCTGGAGGGTACTGGACGACGAGTTCAACTACAGCGACCACCATTACATAAGGTACGCCCTGGATGCCCCCAGCCATAGGGTACCACTGGCAGCTCGCACTCATGGACGAAGCGGCTGGAGCACGTCTGGTGGCGTCAATCTGGACGCTTTCAGCACCGGCCTCGCACTGGCGGAATGGCTGAGCTGTGGCTCCCTCCGGGACGGTCAAGATGCTGACACCGCAGCGCGCAACTTCGAGTTGATGGTCTCCTCGGCATGTGACTACGCGCTCCCTAAGAAGCGCATGATCCATGTTGGCAAGCCGCCGGTCCATTGGTGGTCATCGGAGATAGCAGAGCTCCGATCGGCATGTGTCCGAGCCAAGAGGGCCAAGACCAGGATGGTAGCACGCGTATTCCGTCTTCGCCGTCGAGCAGGGGATACTTGGACGCCAGCTGACAATGAACGAGCGGAAGAGGAAGTCTCTAGAACGGACGCCCTCCTACGGGAGACCAAACGCCAGCTTAAGAACGCTATAAGGACCAACAAGAAGGCAAGCTGGACGGCGCTCATTGAATCGGTGGACCGTGACCCGTTCGGAAAACCATACAAAATAATCATGAGAAAGCTCCGCGGGCCCCCCGCCACCGTCACCATGGAGGAGCAGACCCTCCGGTCGGTCATTGACACGCTATTTCCTGCGCAGCAGCCATTGGCGATAGGGACTGGACAGCCACCGATGAGGAACGCTGAATTATTCACATTGGATGAAGTTAATAGCGCCATCGCCAGGATCAGATCCAAAAAGACCGCGCCGGGGCCGGATGCCATCCACAGTGAGATCGTGTGGGCGGTTCATGCGTCTGCACCCAACCTGCTGCTCTCACTGTTCAATCTCTGCCTCCGGAATGGCACATTTCCGTGCCGATGGAAAGAGTCGCGCGTTGTTTTGCTGAGGAAGGGGACCAGGCCAGAAGGTGTCCCTTCCTCATATCGCCCGCTGTGCCTCCTGAACGACGTGGGGAAGGTGCTCGAGTTCCTGCTGGCGCGGAGGCTAGAGGCCCATATTGGCTCCAAGGGAGGACTAGCCCCGAACCAGTATGGGTTCCGGAAAGGGCTCTCCACGGACGACGCTATCCGCAAACTCCAAGAGGTGGCAGTGGGGCAGATCAATAGTGGCAACTCCTGCCTCGCCGTCAGCATCGACATCAAGAACGCATTTAACTCCATAGGGTGGCCAGTGGTTATGCGCGCTCTTGATGCGTGGGAGGTGCCCCTCTACCTCCTTCGGATGTTCGGATCCTACTTCTCCGAAAGATCCGGAGCGGCCAGTTGCAAAGCAGTGCCCGAAGGCTCAATAAGCGTGCAGATTACCGGTGGGGTTCCGCAGGGCTCGGTTGTTGGCCCGCTCCTATGGAATCTGACATATAACACGGTGCTAACACAGGACCTCCCTGCCGGAGCAGAACTAGTCGGGTTCGCGGACGACACATTGGTTTTGGTCTCCGCTAGAACGATCGATGAACTAGAGGGACTGGCCAACGACTCGCTCTGCCAGGTTGCACGGACAATCGACAGCCTAGGGCTTTCAATAGCGGCCGAGAAGACGGATGCGGTCCTATTCTCGGACAAGCACAAGCACGCCGTGCTCAGGGTACAGCTCTGCGGAACGACCATACCAATCTCCTCCGAGATCACATACCTGGGTGTGGTCGTGGACCAATCCATGATGTTTAAGGCCCACATCCGGAAGGCAGCAGCCAAAGCAGAAGGGGTATGCTCGCAGTTGGCGAGGCTTATGCCGAACATTGGGGGCCCCAAGGAGCCCAGGCGCCGGCTCTTGTCATCGGTAGCCCACTCTGTGCTCCTTTATGGTGCTCCGTCCTGGGCCCACACACTTAAATACACCCCAGCCAACTGCAGAACGATCAACAGGGTGCAACGGAAGGTACTGCTGCGATGTATTTGCGCGTACCGCACCGTCTCGGAGACAGCAGCCAATGTCCTCTCGTCCACCCCTCCGGCTGACCTGCTGGCTCGGGAGCGGGAGTTGATGTTCGTTCGGAGACGGGTCATTGACATAAACGTCGATCCTGAGCCCTGCGCACCCATTGTACGGGCCAAAACCATCAAAAGATGGAAAAAGCGAATCGCGGAATCGACGACGGGTGCGTGGACCACCACTGTCATTGGGGATGTCGAGCGCTGGTGCCTCCGTCCACATGGCCAACTTACGTTCCACACGACACAAATATTGTCCGGGCATGGGTGCTTCGGTAAGTTCCTTCACAAGATCCGGAAGGAGGATACAGATGTCTGCCACCACTGCTGGGAAGAGGTAGACGACGCCGCTCACACCCTGCTGGCTTGCCCGGCTTGGGAAGCGGAAAGGCGGTCACTGTCCCTGCAACTCGGGAGCGCGTTGGACCCTTCTACCATAATGGAAGCCATAACTTCGGACCGGTCCAATTGGCAAGCATTCGAGGACTTCTGCCACAGGGTCATGTCGGCAAAGGAGGCAGCGGAGCGACTTCGGAGGAGCCCCCAGCACCAATAATGGGCGGAGAAATAACAAAAATCCGAACTTTAACATAGTTAAGGCGTTTTTGTTATAGGCCGAAGGCCAAACCTAGGATGCGTAGGGCATTCCACTTCTTTTGTGTGATCCCCCCCTATATTTATGTATATTGTGTATGATTTTATCCCTTATTTATGTATATGGTGTTTAATTTTATTATCAATAAATGATACGTTGTGGAGCTGACGAATTGCCCACACGGCATCTCCGGCCCACAACGGTTTTTCAAAAAAAAAAAAAAAAAGGTTAGGTTAGGTTAGGTTCCCCCTCGTGGAACTCACCTTGTCGTGGTGAGGGGGCTTGAACGGTTGTTCGTCGGGGATTAGTGCTATGCCAACTAGGGTCTCCCATGTTGGACAGGACTAAGCCGCGGCGGGCAACCTGACTAAGCAGTTCCAAGGGTAGGGCGGGCTCTTCAGCCTTGGTTGGCAGCCGTCCTAGGGAAAGGAAAACCCCGATAAAAAACCCCCTGGCAGTAGGGTTAAAATGCACGGGAGAGCACCCGTTAAAAAACTAAACATGAACGTCGACAAGGGAGTTATAGTTACCGCACCAGGGGCCTCGGAACCCCAGGTGCCGGCAACGGGCAGAGAGCAAGCGGTCTGCCCGGGGTCGTCATCAAGCGACCGCAAGAACCAAACCCTGGCGGTGGTGAAGCAGGCCCCAGGGGGTGGCAATTTGATTGCCACTAACACTACTGTTGGTGGGGGTGCACCGCAGGCACCCACCGGCAGCCTCACGGCTGCTGACATTACTGCGGTGTCCGGTGACGCGTTGGACTCCACTGAGCCAGCGGGTTCAAGGGTCAAGGCGGCACTGTTAGCCAGCGTCAAGACACGGGGGACAGACAGCCAGAGTCCGATGGAAGTGTCTGACACACCGACAAGTGGTACAAAACGCAAGTTCAAGGCCTTGTCCACCAAGAAGACCGAAAATGAAAATGGAAGCGAAGATGAAGACACCGAAGTTGCGAGGGTGCTTAGAAACGTGGAAGGCGTTCAAGGTGGTTACATATGAGGCGAACATGGCGACGTGCGGAGATGATTCCCCCATGCTGAAAGACGCATTGGCGCGTCTCTCGAGACACCTGAGCGAGATTGTAACAGACAATGGAGAACTGCGCTCACCAACGCAGAAAAAGGCAAAGCCGGCGCCAACATCACCCGTCGCACGCGTCAATGTGGAAACATGCGACGCGTCGACCGAAACGCCTTGTTGGTGGCCATACAACGACTCGAGGGAGGAAGATGCTACAATCGAACGGTCGACGAAAGCCCAACACTCTTCGGTCTCGGGGGCGACCGTTGCTGGAGAAGGTACGTGGGCTACAGTTACATCCAAAAAGAACCGGCGGAAACAGAAAACGGCAACGACGGCGGCGGACACACCAAAAGCTCAGACGGTGGCGCGGAACAAAAAACTAGGTAAGAAACCCCCGGCAGTCTTGGTAAAGACTGCCGTTGGCAAGTCGTTCGCCGACACAGTGCGGGCCCTCCGGTCCACAAGTGGCATCACCCCTGTGAACGTGGGTGCCAATGTGAAGGCGATCAAGAAAACACGGGATGGTCACGTTTTATTGGAGCTCAAACAGAGCGCTGAGTCCCACGTCGCGGCTGGAAAGCTCAGGGAAGAGATCGTTGCCAGGCTGGGAGATAACGTGGGAGCGGTAACGCAGCTCGGACAAGTGGTCGAGGTGGAGGTTGTCGACATTGACGCTGCGGCCGATCGCGACGAGGTGCTAAAAGCTCTTCAGGCGGCCATCCCTGGAGGGGACGACGATCCGGCTGTTGCCAGCGAGAGACGGGCGATAATAGTGACGGGCCTCTGGTCCACGAGGTCTGGTCAACAGGTGGCGACTGCTAAGTTGTCCAGGGCCGCTGCTTCCCACATCACTAGGGTAGCGATCGGGTGGACCATCTGTCGGGTCCGTGAACGTAAGCCTCCACCCATCAGATGCTACCGGTGCCATGGCTTCGGTCACACAACTCGGGAGTGCACTGGTCCCGACTTATCCAAGGCGTGCAGGCGTTGTGGCGAGCTTGGCCATGTCGAGAAGACGTGCAGCGCCGAAGGCAACCGATGCGTGGCGTGTGAGCGCGCCGGGTTGGCGAGGGTGGTACATCGGACGGGCTCTGGCGCCTGCGCAGCGCGCAAAGAGGCTTCAGAAAAGGACAAGGCGAGGAAGAATCAGCGGAAACCATGACCAGGTGCCTGCAAGTTAACCTTCGGAGATGCTGGGAAGCCCAGAGGCTACTCGAAGAGAAAGTGTCCAACGGCGAAATCGGACTACTGATCCTGTCCGAGCACAACCGACCACCTACAAATTATGCCAGCTACGCAGTCAGTGCAAATAACACGTGCTCCATAGCACTTACGAGGCATGCTGGGTGCGTTGCTGAGGCCACAGGTTCCGGACCGGGTTTTGCCTGGCTTCGCTTCCAGGGGGTCAGGGCGTTCAGTTGTTATTGGACGCCAAATGGACGCACTGCGGCTTCAAGACTAGAGGAATTCAGCCACTTTCTTGACGGACTGGAAAGGGCCGTCACGCTTGGCGGTGAACAGGGCGAGACGATAGTGGTTGCCGGCGACTTCAACGCCAAGTCTGATAGCTGGGGATCGGGCGACAACGATGAGAAGGGCCAAGCACTCGAAGACTTCGCAACAAGACTAGGGCTATGGACAGATAATGTGGGAAATCAACCGACTTTTATTAGGAACTTGTCGAGGTCTGTCATAGACGTCACCTTTTCGAGCGCGGGACCTTACCGGGTCACGGACTGGAAGGTTCTGGAAGATTACACCGCAAGCGACCACCAGTACGTGTCCTTCTCCATCAAGAGACGACAAACAATGGAACAGGCAGATCCAGATCAACTCGAACACGTTAGGTGGGCCCTCCGCAAGTTTGATCAAGAAGCGCTAGAGAGAAGGCTCGAACAGATCGGCCCGTTAAGTCGGACTGGAGAAACAGCCGAGGACGCTGCTGAGGCGCTAAGCAAAAGTCTAGCCATGCTGTGCGATGCGAGCATGCCGAGAATAAAGAAAGGAGCACGCAGGCGAAGGTCAGTATATTGGTGGACCGCAGAAATTGCGGAGCTGAGATCGGTGTGCAACAGGGCCCGGAGGACCTACCTCAGAGAAGTGTCAAGAAGAGGAGTGCAAGACAGCGAAGAGGAAAGGGCAAACTTCAAGCGGGCGCGGAAGAAGCTCCGTATCGCAATACGTGAGTCCCAAGAAAAGAGCTGGGTGGAACTCTGTGCGGCAGTAGATAGCGACCCATGGGGAGCTCCTTACAAAATTGTAATGAAGCGGCTAAACAGGCAGCAGCCGGGAGTGGCTGCTAGGGGACGCGAGCACGAAATTGCGGAAACACTATTCCCAGAGCGCCCGATAGTAGACTGGGAAGAAACACCATTGGAGAACGGACATACACCAGAGAGAGACGACACGGCACAAGAAGAATGGCCAGCGCTAACTATCGAGGAGCTCACACAGGCGGCCCAACGAATGACGAGAGGCAAGGCGCCTGGACCCGATGGCGTCCCAAATGAGCTGCTTTCGGTGGTGGTGCGGAAATCCCCAAGGATGCTACTGGGAGTGTACGACAAATGCCTGGAGACCGCAGTTTTCCCTTCCCGTTGGAAGCGTGCGAGACTAGTCTTGCTTCGGAAAGGGCCAGACAGGGCAGTAGAGGATCCATCGAGCTTCCGTCCATTATGCATGCTGGACTCTGCAGGGAAGCTGCTCGAGCGGATAATACTCAAAAGGTTAAGCGATCACTTGGACAACACTGGAGGAATAAACGACAACCAATACGGCTTCAGAAAGGGGAGATCAACTGAAGAAGCAATCCAAAAAATCATTGATGCGGCAACGTGGGCAGGGCACGGTCCGAGCCAGCATCAGGACCTGTGTGCTGTGGTTGCATTGGACATTAAAAACGCATTCAACAGCGCTCCGTGGGACCACATAGACGCTGCGCTCCGTGCAAAGGCGGTGCCACTGCCTCATCAGAGTGCTGCGCTCTTACATGAGCGACAGGACGCTGATGGTGTGCGGGGGCGGGACAGGCGGATCAGGTACCTCTGGCATCAGGAACATCACTTGCGGCGTTCCACAGGGTTCTGTCCTTGGGCCCACCCTTTGGAACGTTTATTATGATGACCTCCTGAGAATAGAGGTGCCCCCAGGTGTGCAGCTTGTGGCTTTCGCCGACGATCTGGCGATTGTGGCAGTTGCCCGAACGTCGCAAGATCTGGAGTCCGCAGTGAACCCGACGCTGGCTGCCATCGCAGACTGGACCAAGAACCATGGACTGGAGTTGGCAGAACAAAAAACCGAAGCCATAATTTTAACACGCAAGAAGAAATACGCAAACCCAGTGCTGATGGTTGGAGGGCACCCAGTGACGATAAGCAAGTCTATGCGATACCTGGGAGTGACGCTCGACTCACGTCTTACGTTCAGGAGACATGCCGAGGACGTCGGGAAGAAAGCAGCTGCAGCGGTGGGAGCGCTCAGTAGGCTCATGCCTAACGTGGGTGGTCCAACGCAGAGGAAGAGGGCGCTAATCATGTCGGTGGCGAATAGCAAACTCTTTTATGCAGCGCCCACGTGGGCACACCGTGCCACAAAGTTCGAAGTGAATAACAGAGCGATAACAAGAGCACTACGACTGGCAGCACTGAGAGTGACCAGAGCATACCGGACAGTGTCAGCAGAAGCGATTATGGTACTGGCCAACTCACCTCCGGGGGACCTCTTAGCACTGGAAAGAGCGAGGATAAGGAGAAGAATGGAAGATATGACAGAAGGGACTACAGCTATCAAGAGGACCGAGAGGAAAATCACCATTGACAAGTGGCAGGAGAGGTGGAACCGGGGGGAGAAGGGCGCGTGGACGCGTGCGCTCATCCCAGATATAAGGAGATGGCTTGAGAGGCCCAGAATGGACCTCACCTTCCATTTAACCCAAGCCCTCACGGGCCATGGATGTTTCCGGGAGTACTTACATCGGATGCGCCGGGCCTTAGATGCGGGATGCGTCTACTGCCGGAACCCAGTAGATTCGGTGGAGCACACACTCTTCGTTTGTGAGCGATGGGCCGAAGAGCGGTGCGAAGTAAATGCGCTCGTCGGCGGAAGAGATGTGCGTCCCTCTGACGTAGAAGACCTGCTCTGTGGACCACAGGATGTGCCAACGTGGGAGGAGAACCCGGTTCTACACACCAGGATAACAGAGGCGGCGAGTCGAGCGGCTCATTCATTCCATCAAATGGTGATCAACATTCTAGGAAGAAAGGAGCAGGACGAGAGAGACCGTGAGGCAGACCAAAGGCACGTCAACCAGGCACCAGCAGGGCTGGAAGAAGGAACTGCAACGCAAAGGCGAATGTAAATAAACGAATTAGTTAAGAAATATACATTTTGTAGGCCAAATATAAGGAGGGTAGGGCCTCCTTTTGGATGTGACGGCGCTGCCGCTTAAAATTTAATTTTTTAATGTAAATATTGTAATTGTGTTGTTGTTGTTTATACAATAAATGATGGGGACCTGGCGGAAGTAATGCGCAAGCAGTTCCCGCCAGGTCCTCG